>SJYQ01000908.1:401035-516334 GCA_006410935.1 Redunca redunca
AGTGAACATGGTCATTGCTTGAATGGAAGGCTGATGCATGCATGCTAAGTCACTTCAGCTGTGACTGACTCTTTGTGACCCCATGGACTGTAGCCCACCAGGCTTCTCTGTTCATGGAATTCTTCAGGCAAGAATACTGGAGTGGGTTGCCATTTCCTTCTCCAGGGGGTCTTCCCAACCCAGGGATGCTGAGCTCCTGCGTTGCAGGCAGGTTCTTTACTGCTGTACCATGGGGAAGCCCATATAAGGCCGAAGGAGGGGTCAGAGATAACTCCAGATTTTCTTGCTCTATCAACAAAATGATCAAACATATTATTTGAGGTCTTAAGGGCAAAGCTTTGAGATAGATGCTATTGTTAAAATGCCAAGCTGCCTGATGTAAAACCCCATCTCTAGTAGTAACCCACTCCAGTATTCTTGCCTGGGGAGTCCCGTGGACAAGGGAGCCTGGTGGGCTGTCATCTAATGGGGTCGCAGAGAGTTGGACACGACTGAAGTGACTTAGAAGCAGCAGCAGCAGCAGTGGTCACTGGCTATGTTAAGCAAGTCACCTCATTTATGCTTTACTCTCCTCATCTGTAACATGGTGATGACATTAGTACCTATGTTGTAAGGCTGATGTGAATAGCATCATCAGTAATCAAGTGCTCAGAAAGGTGCCTGACTCACAGTAAGTTCTTTGTAAATGTTTGTCAAGGAAAAGATGGGGTGTAGCAGAAAGGATGATACAGAACTGAACATGAGAAAAGCCTTGTCTGGATGTGCGAGCACAGGAAGGTATTTGTATCATTAAACATAGGTGGGGTCCCCTAAACCAATCTTCGCTCCCATGCTTAGTTTATCTGACTTAAGGCAGGGTTGGCTATTGGAAATCTTAGGTAAATTTTCCAGAAGTTTGTTTTTGTTCATTTAAGCTTTTGCTCGCAGTTTGTGCTGTCATTCAGCTGTGTCGGACTCTTTGTGACTTCATGGACTGTAGCCCTCCTCAGACAAGAATACTGGAGTGGGTTGCCTTGCCCTTCTCTAGGGACTCTTCCCAACCCAGGGATCAAACCAAGGTCTTCTGCATTGCAGGCTGATTCTTTACTGTCTGAGCCACCAGGGAAGCCCAAGAATACTGGAGTGGGTAGCCTCTCCCTTCTCCAGGGGATCTTCCCAACCCAGGAATAAAACTGAGATCTCCTGCACTGCAGGTGGATTCTTTAGCCAGATGCTTTAATTAAGATAGAATTTCAAAGAGTAGAGGATTGTGGTAATTCATGGGTTTGGGAGGCCAATAGGAATTGGTAGGAACGACAGAGGATACTGACTGGTGCTTTACTTAAAATGGTCTTATGTTCTATCCTTAAATTTATGTGGATTTTGTATTTTATTGACTTTAAGTGGCTCACTTAAAGTGGTCTATGTTCTATCTTTAAATTTATGAGAATTTTTCATTTTATTCTGTAATACATATGAGTTTATTTTGGTATGTAAACATGTTTTAAATTACCCATCATTAAGGAAAAAGATGCTTCAGAAAGAGGCTCTGTGTTTATTGAGTACCCCCAGCACAATGCCACATACCCCCAGTGGTACACTGATTTGAGCAGCTCTGATTTAACCCAATTATACAGCCCAGTAGGGAAAAAAGAATCAACTCTGTATATGCTTTAGTTCTTTGCAGGAAAAACAATGAATCATAAAGATTAATTGTGTCTTTTCTTGTGAGTTTAATAAATAATATCGGTTTACAGGAAGGATGAAAAGTTGATATATGTAATTAATGCTGAGTGAAAAATGCTACAGTCAAAGATCTGTACAAAATGCTGTTTTTTAAAATATATGGAGGGGGTGCTTTTATTTTAAAATTCATGAAGAGTTGATTTTAAGCTAAGCAACATTTTCTGCAAAGGTAATTGAAGACACCCCCTTCCTCAATGCAGTCATTCTCCTTCCAAAAGGAAAAGAATAAAGTTCTACAAATAAACCAGCTTTCTGAATAATGTTCAGTCCCAGGGAAAGGAATTTAAATTGGATTTCAATTATAAATAAATGTTCAAAAATTTGCTTGAATGAGTTCCTGCTAATACAAAGGGGAAAATGCACCAATATATAACAGATCAGGTGGTCAATCCTGATTATGTGGTTAATAGTGACACTCCAAATTGTGAAGGTAATGTGTGCCTTCTGATAGAACACAGTCAGAGAACACGTTTAACCTTAATCTAATCAAACTTTTAAGCCTAACTTCTAGTTTCCAGATATTTGGGAACTAGAGAAACAAGTTAAATGATACCATAAGGAAATAAGCACACAAATCCAGAATATAGAACCTTCTAGAAAACAATTGAATTGATTCTTCAAAACCTCAATGCAGAAAATTTTAACTGTGTGTGTGTTTGTGTGTACTGGGAAGTGTTTTGAGAACCTTGATTAGATATTAATTAATAAAAATAAAAGAACTTGAAATGCCAGTTGGGGAAACTTGAAGGTGGTCTAGATATTCAAGAAGAGTAGGGAATTATCACTCATTTTCTTAGGCTGGCTAGTGGTATTAAGATTATACAGGACAAATACCTTATTTTTAGGATATGTGTGCTGAAATATTTAGGCAATAAAGTATTGTGAGATCAACCACTCACTTTCAAATGATTTAGCAATAGAATTAGAGAGAGAAATGAAAAAGAAAGAGAGAGAGAGACAGATCTTTCCAAAAATTGGTAAAAATATTAACAGTTGAATTTAAGTAGTATTTATATGGTTGTTTCTAGCACAATTTTTAATTCTTTGTATGTTTGGGTTTACCAATCCAATATGTGGTAATCACTCTGTTAAATGTGGGGAGATAATGGTGACAAGAACAAACAGGACCTCCTTGCTTTCATGGAATTTCAAATTGGTTGAGAACAGTTCAATAGTGAGATATGCATGTAAACAACTAATCATGTGTTGCAATATGTTACAAAGAAAAAAAAAGAGTGAAATGTCATGAGAGAGAGTGATAGAGGGACACGAATTGGATAAGGATGGGGTAAGTTGGAATCAAGATTGCCGGGAGAAATATCAATAACCTCAGATATGCAGATGATACCACCCTTATGGCAGAAAGTGAAGAGGAGCTAAAAAGCCTTATGATGAAAGTGAAAGAGGAGAGCGAAAAAGTTGGCTTAAAGCTCAACATTCAGAAAATGAAGATCATGGCATCTGGTCCCATCACTTCATGGGAAATAGATGGGGAAACAGTGGAAACAGTGTCAGAGTTTATATTTTTAGGCTCCAAAATCACTGCAGATGGTGACTGCAGCCATGAAATTAAAAAATGCTTATTCCTTGGAAGAAAAGTTATGACCAACCTAGATAGCATATTGAAAAGCAGAGACATTACTTTGTCAACAAAGGTCTGTCTAGTCAACGCTGTGGTTTTTCCAGTGGTCATGTATGAATGTGAGAGTTGGACTATGAAGAAAGCTGAGTGCTGAAGAATTGATGCGTTTGAACTGTGGTGTTGGAGAAGACTCTTGAGAGTCCCTTGGACTGCAAGGAGATCCAACCAGTCCATTCTGAAGGAGATCAGCCCTGGGATGTCTTTGGAAGGAATGATGCTAAAGCCGAAGCTCCAGTACTTTGGCCACCTCCTGCGAAGAGTTGACTCATTGGAAAAGACTGTGATGCTGGGAGGGATTGGGGGCAGGAGGAAAAGGGGACGACAGAGGATGAGATGGCTGGATGGCATCACTGACTTGATGGACGTGAGTCTGAGTGAACTCCGGGAGTTGGTGATGGACAGGGAGGCCTGGCGTGCTGCGATTCATGGGGTTGCAAAGAGTCAGACGTGACTGAGTGACTGAACTGGACTGAAAAAGAGGCACAGAGAGGTTTGGCTATGATTTCAAGCCCCATAGAGAGTATGTAAGACTAGAAAGAAGCCAAGTCCCAGGCCTTTTAACTCAAGACTTTAAAAATGGAAGCAGTTTCCTGGTAAATGTCCATTCAACAATGAAGAGCTCAAACATCCAAGAGCGGCATTTTAATAACATTTCCTCTCTGTGGCACTATATCAGGTCTGGACACTAAGCTGGGTGACACTACAGGCCTGCAGAGATCCACACAGATATGTAACAAGCAATGTTCCGATGGACTTGCTTTAGAGGGGATGTAAACAGTCACTTGAACAAAGCAGTTACCTCACTGTAAATGTGTGTGGGGATACCAAGCCATCAGCAAACTGAAAGATTTTTATCGTTTGCAATCAGTAATGAAAACCTGGAAAGGATTTCTCTTGAGATATTCCATTTTTGATGGATTTTCTTTGTTTACAATGAACTTATATTTTGCAGCCTAGTCTTCCTCAACTGAAATAACTGAACCATAATGTCTGGGACAATAGCTTGAGTGGTATTTGAAGTATGTTGGCCCAAGCCTTGACTCTGTTCACATGAGGTGGAAACTTAAAGAAGACACAATTACAGGCTGGTGGCTTCCTTTATGGGAAGGGAGTTGGACTCTAACGGACACTGGAGGAGTTTTGCTCCACCAAACCCTTGGGTGGGAAAGCCCACTGTTGGTGGTTTGGGGAAAGACTTAGTCTTCTCCTATTTCTCTTTGATGCCTGGGTTGAGCTGTTCCCTTCTGCCAAGGGTAGAGCTGGGTCCCATGGCCAAGAGTAGATTTAGATGTAACTGAATCACTTTTTTTGCTCATTTATCCAAAAAATCATAGGAGTCTGAGATTCACTGGAGAAGCTGCTACCTATAAGGGAGATGGTGTGCCAGAAATAGCAAAGCTTATGTGGTCTTGTACAAGCTTCCTTTCAGCCTGTGCTTCGTTTTGCCCATCTGTGAAATGATAACAATGCTCTCTTCCCAGGATTGTTAAGAAGATTAAAGGACACAGTGCTATTCATTGACATATACTGAATATGAAACTTGAGTCAGCACTGGGTAATCACTTGACATTCCTTATCTTGCTTATATGTCCCAACAATTCCATACAAGGAAGTGCAGTTTTTGGTCCTGTTTTAAATATGAGGACTTTGGCAATCAGCTCAGCTGATTAAGCCTCTTTCCTCGGTCACTGAATGAGTTGTCATCAGATAGTACCCTACACTCAGTCACTGGAGAAGCTTGCCAGCCATTGGGTGCTCAGGACAGGATGGTTTTCTCCTCTTTGCCTTTGGTCCCCACCTTCCTTTTCTTTTGTTTGTTTGTTTCTTTTCTCTTTTTTTGGCTCTTTTAAGTGTCTCTAATGTGGAATTCTAATCAGAAATAGCAGAAGGGGTGCAATGATTTGCTCCTGCTAATGGGCTCTTCCTGAGGTTGGATTGAAAGCAACTGAGGACCCTACCATGCCAGATATTGGGTGGGGGAGGTTATGTCTAATGCAAAGAGAAATAACTTTGTGTTCTGCAAGTGCCGCCCTTGTTCTGAGCTCCTAAGACATTGTATATTCTTAAGAAATTATGTATATGCTGGAGGTAAGGGAAGCAGGTCTGTTAGCTTGCAGTAGACTCCAAGGTTTCATGTTAAATGATTTTTGATAAGAAATTGGCATTTCCTCTGACAATAATCTGCTCTGTTCATTGCTTGTCTCATTGTCAACTCAGCTTGTAGGGCTTTGTCAGTCCTCATGAAAAGCTTTCTTTCCAGGCAGTGAGAAAGCTGAAGGTCAGAAGGAGGACACAGTGCGAGAATGTAGAAGCTCACAGGATTTGCTGAGTGATGAGACCCTCTCCAGCTCAGAGAAAAGTGAAAGGCCCTTTCTTGCCATCAAATTTAAAATTTATTGAGACAAGTGGACAACAAACACAGGAAAAGTTATTCAGAAAGTATGCTTTCAGCCTTCCGATTCCTTTGAAAAAATCCTCATCAGAAGGGGCAGGGTCGAATTCTGCAGCAAATGGGATAGGAAAGAAGGAACCACCCAACATACACAGGAGAGGATTGAACCAGAATGTAAACTGAAAGCACTAGGTATTGCTGTTGTCTTTATAAACCCACTGTGTTGAAGAGGTGGTGCTCAGGCTTTCAACTAATGACTAGCAAGTGTCTACATAATGAGCAGCAACCCCTACTCTGTGTCTAGAGATCACATATATGGAGTAACAGCCTCCGCCGGGCATTGCTGGCTAATTGTCTGAAGCCTGGATGAAGAGAGGGGATTATATTACATGCTCCAGCATATTACATTAAGCTGAGTCCTGATTCTGAGCCAATATTTTTGTTCAGTGATGCTTGGTGCTTCAGATCTCTCCCTGGTGGAGTTTATCTCCCTGAGGAAAAACAGTGATAGCTGTAAAGAGCAGTCCATAAACTTTTTTTCTTTCTTTTTTTTTATTGGAAAATAATTGCTTTACAATATTGTGTTGGCCTACGCCATACATCAACATGCACCAGCCACAGGTGTACATATGTTCCCTCCCTCCGGAACCCCCCTGCCCAGCTCCCTGTCACACAGAAAATTCCCACTTGCTATCTATTTTACATATGGTAATGTGTATGTTTCCATGCTATTCTCTCAATTCATTCCACCTTCTCCTTCCCCCACCTACTGAAATAGGTTAATCAGTACCATCTCTTTAAATTCTGTACTCATGTGTTAATATACAATGTTTGTCTTTCTCCTTCTGACTCATTTCACTGTATATAATAGGCTCCACCTCATTAGGACTGACTCAAATGCATTCTTTTTTTAAACAGCTGAGTAATATTCCATTGTATGTATGTGCCACAATTTCTGTATCCATTCATCTGTTGATGGACTAGTTGCTTCCATATCTGTTGTAAAAAGTGCTGCAATGAACATTGAGGTACATGCAGTTACGGTTTTCTCAGGGTATATGCCCAGTAGTGAGACTGCTGGGTCAACCAAAACACTGGAACACTTTGCTATCTCAGTATAGAGACGTCTTCTAGAAAAAGGAACAATGGACTGAGAGTCATTTGTGCTAGACTGGGATTTTCTAGACTTGGCGCTGCCATTGGGCAAGTATTTGACTCAAGGTAAACCAGTTGTTATCACAGAACTGCCACTTTCTAATCCACAAAGTGAGAGAGAATGAGAACTTTCTTCAGATTACAACCAGTCATAAAACCCAATGTGTACAACAGATAAACTCAGAGAAGCTCTGGTTGGATAACAGATGAGGAATGAAGAACCCATTGCTTACCTTTCCTCTGCTCCTTCCCACTTTCCCTTCAAGTGGCTTCACCAAACCTTTAGACATCCATAGTTCCCAAAATAGTCTCCCATGCTAATCCCCCTAGAGATCACATAGTAGAAATGTTAGTCTTTTATTGCTGTGGTTTTAGGCTTGTGTGTGTTCTAAAATTTCAGTAGGAGAATCACCCTGAAGGTGATTTTACAAACAAAATAGAAACATGCAAGAGGATGTCTACGTCCTGCAATTCCCAAGTTTTATTTTGTTGTTGTTGTTATTGTTTTTTAAGTTCAGTCCTTCTCTACTATGTAGAAATCTGTAGTGATTTTGGTTCAAATGAAACCACATTGATACTGTGCTACTGTGTGGGTTATGGCTGTATATTGTTGGTTAAAGAAAAATTCTCCATGTGGGTCAGTCTCAAAAGGAACAGTATGATGACAAAGGGATTCCCAGGTGGCTCAGTGGTAAAGAATCGATGCTGGTTGGATCCCTGGGTCAGGAGGATCCCCTGGAGGAGGAAATAGTAACCCACTCCAGTATTCTTGCCTGAAAAGTCCTATGGACAGAGGAGCCTGATGGGCTAGTCCATGGAGTTACAAAGAGTCAGATATAACTGAGTGACTAAGTACATAAGCATGTGATGACAACAGCTTATCTGTGAGGTATTTTATTCTGACTAGGAGAAGGAAAGAAGTGGTGCAGATAAATAAATAAAGCAGAGGCTTATGGAAGGAGTTGTGTGATATCTAGCTTTTGAGTTAAAGTTCTTACTAGATAGACCAAACTGTCAGGTTAAAAACAGAAAAAATAAAAAAAAAAAAAAAAAAAAAAAAAAAAAAAAAACAAACCAGGAAGCAGAGAGGTAGGCACATTTGAACTGTTGGTTTTTGGTTTAAAGAATGTGTCTAAGTTAGGAAGAGATTTTATAGAATCATAAAGCATTGAAAATTTAAAGCTAGAAGGGATCAAAATGATTTTATCCCAAAAGTGGCTTTAGTTTTTGAGAGGAGCTTTTCTTTTTCTTAAAACGAATGTTCATATATAAGCAAAGGATTTTGATCTTTTGACTAGCCTCTTAGGGAATGTTATTCTTTACAATATGCATGGGGTTTTGGAATGACTGGTAAAGCCTTTCTGGGATAGAAAATGTAATAGTATGTTGGGTAAATTGAGACATTGAAATAATTACCCTAAGTTTATCAAGGTAATTTCATTAACAGTAGTATTATCAAATATTGTTGCTGAGATCATTAAAACAGTCCTCAGTTGAAATGGAATCACTTATGTGCTTTAGTGATGGTATTTTTATTACATTTTTTTAAATTTGAAAAACAGAATGCAATCAATTAAGCCACATGTCTGCAGAAAAAAGGTCACATTTTTGCAATTATTTTAACATAAAGAAGTGTTACATATAGAGTCACTGTCAATTACTAGAAATAATTATGCATTTTCTTGGGTAATTTCTTGGTAATTAAAGTGTCAGTGAAGCATAAGATGCTTTGTTAATGAAGATTAAAAAACCTCACAAGAGTTTATCATATTTTGTTGAAATGTGGTTCAGTGTTTATTATCATAATTTCTGATTGTTATTGTATAACCTTGAATTGTATTAATGCACAGATCATGAGTGTAAGCCAAATAATAGCTCATGAAGTAAAAAATACATCATATGAGGTGGTTCAATAGCAATCAGAATTATGATAATAAACATTAAACTGTGTTTCAACAAAGAAACAACAACACTCTAAAATATTTTTTCTTTTGATTTTGAAAGAATCTATGACACTAATTACAAAAACAATTGCTGAACAGGAAAAAAAGAAAAACAACAAATATTGCCCTATTTGTTTCCAAGTATTCTATACTGAATAGTATAAACATACAAAACTGCAAACAGAATTTTTATGAATAAAATAATTTCTAAAATGTTGAAAAAGACATTTTGAGGGAATTTTTCACATTGCATGTTGTATGTTTTTGAAACTAATAATGCTAACCCATCCTTAGCTAGGCAAGACTTTACTTGTTACTTTAGAAGAAGGAGGTAGATTTAAATTGATTCATTCTTTCATTCCTATCCTTTATGTGATCAGTAAAGATGTGACATGAGAGAATAAATAGGTCAATGTGCCCTTCTTGTTTCCAGATGTTTCCTGGGATGTTCCTGGATTCTGAACCTAAGAAGATAGGACATAAAACAAACACATTGCAAAGATGGAAAATTAGGAGCTGTTGTAATGGTGTGCTAGATCTGGCTCTTAGAGTAGATTTTTCGAGAGTAGATTTTGTGCTATTAATGTGTATGTGCTCTAGGTGCTTAGTTGGTAAGTCATGTCTGACTTCTTGCAACCCCAGGGACTATAGCTCACCAGGGTCCATTGTCCATGGGAATTTCCAGGAAAAAGCACCCAGAGTGATTTGCCATTTCCTCCTCCAGGGGATCTTCCTGACCCACAGATCAAACCCACGTCTATATCTCCTGCAGGAGGATTCTTTACCACTGTGACACTGGGGAAGCCCAGAAAGGAGAGTTGAAATGAGATTTTGGGCATCTCTTTTCAACTCTCCTTTCAGTGACTTTCCATTTGGAAGATTGAAATCAGTCTTGGTAAGGTTATTTACACAATGGAAATTGGCAAATGCTACCAATCAGAACATTTTCTTTTTTCAGAAAGCCAATTTTTTAGCAAACTAGAAATGATGGGAAGAGAAATGAGCTGTGGATTTGAAAGTCACATTGATCAAAATAGTGACCACTATAGAGCTCAATTAGATTCTCTTTAAGTAGAGACAAAGACTTACATTTATTTACCTTGTTAAAAATGACCCCTTATCTGATCTATAAACCTGAATAAATTTGGAAAATCTGGTCCAGTGTTTTTGATTTGACTCTTTACCATTCATATAAAGCTTCTAATACTGACATGACCTTTGTTGCCTTCTGCCCCAACAGACTCCCATTAATCTTTTCTTCAAAGAACAAATGAAATGGAGGCTCTACTAAGGACTTCTGTAGGACAGGACCTGTGCTCCTTGCGACCTGACAGTCCTCTGATTTTCCAAAGAGTTTTTATTTAGTGAAAGTTCAAGCACCTTGTAACATATCAGACATCCCATATCTGGACTCCCAGGTTCTCTTTGCATTCCTGTTCCCAAGTATTCATCACACTACTCTCTCACTCTCTTGTGCATGTTGGATGCGTGCCTTTGCCAAGAGTTCTCTTCCTCTTCCTCACCATCTGTCTAATCCCCAATTCAACTAGAATTATAGAAAAACTGTTGCCTGCAAAACCTCATCTTATCCACAATAGTCATTGCATGTCATATCTCCAAGAACAGGGACTCTTTATTTTGCAAATATTTTTGAACAATTTGGAAACTGCAATTCCAAGTACACTGTACACATTGTAGCCAAGGGTTTCTGTTAAACTTGGAACAAATCTAGGAGCTACTGCTTACATAATTGAAGGGATGAGGGGGGAAGTGAAAAGGAAAAGGCATCTTTTCAGGATGAGGGTGTACTCGAAGATCCTAGAACTCAAAATTTTGGGATTAATATTTGTGCCTAGATTAGTTTACCTTAGAGCTTTCTACTATAGAGATGTGGGTCTAAGATCATTAACAGATTTCTGGTTTATGGACAAGAACTGAAATTTGGGGAGCCAGATTAACTTTTTTGTCTAATTGTCATGGGGTGGAAGGCTGAAAGGACCAGCTGGGGGAATGCATCAAAAGCTTGTAGATATTTTTGCAGTCCTAGTTCTTTAGTTTCAAGCCTTCTTGTTTCTCATTTTCCTATGACCACATTAAGATTTATTAATAAACATTTGCATTTTTCAAATGGGGATATTTAAATAAAACTTTATTGACATGTCATTTTTATAAAATTGTCTGTTGGATCGAACCCAGATCTCCCACATTGCAGGTGGATTCTTTACTAGCTGAGCCAATGGGAAAGCCCAAGAGTACTGGAGTAGGTAGCCTATCCCTTCTACAACAGATCTTCCTGACCCAGGAATCAAACTGGGGTCTCCTTCATTGCAGGCAGATTCTTTACCAGCTGAGCTATCAGGGAAGCCCTTTTCAAATGGGAATATTTAAATAAAATTTTCATTGTAATGTCATTTCTATGAAGCTGTTTTGTTAATTTTTCCTTGTTTCTGTTGTTACTTCAAATTTTAAAATAAAATTATCTAACTCCAGACAAAGGGTTTTAGAGAGATTTACATGGGGTTTTGAAGTTGCTAGGCTCACATCTGAACACCTAATCACTTCCCTCTCATCTTGTGTTGTCAAAAGCCGATTTTTGCTCCTAGATAAAGTCTTGTTTTCATTTTACTGGGGGATTGGATTGGGGGTAGCATGATTTTAAACATTTCTGACTCCTCTTTTTGCACAAAGGTGTTTCTCTTGGCAGGAATCCTAACTTGGCTGGATTCACTTTGGTGTGGGTGTGACCCCAGTTTTCCTCCAGCCAATATTTTGCGTGGCCATGCCAGCTGGGAGAGCCAAACTCTCTCTCCTGACCAAAGATCATAAAAAGGCAAAGACAAGTGCTCAAGGCACTTTTCTGAGATGATGATTTAAATTATCATGCTCTCCTGGGGTCCTTGAGAAATAGGCCACTCTCTGATCATTTTTGAGCACTTGCCAGCATGCCTGAAATATGAGGAGAGGGAGAAGATGTGTCTGCTTTTCTAATTAGTTTTTTCCTCCATTAAGTCATATCCCCTTCCTTTTAAGTGACGGAAAATATTAGAGTTCTTAAGAGATGTCTATTTTCCACTGGGGTTTACATCATCATTTTATCTAATTATTTCCCAATTACAAATAATAATTAAACCAAATGGTGATGCAAACTGGCGTGGTAACAATCTATCTTTTTAGAAGAGCTTCCCAGAGGAGTTATAGAACACCGGGGTTGATCATTCTTTGTTCACTCTCAAAAGTCAGGCTTGAAGAAAGCAAAAGTTACAAATCTTGATTTTTAAATCATGTTGGATGCCCCTTGTCCCTAATCTGAGAGAGAAGACTGATGAATTCAGTCTTCATCTCTTTTTGACACCTCAAGAGTGTTTTAATAGTTGCAATGAACATAGGCATGCTACAGAAGGAGAATTTGTTGGCGGAGTAACTATTAGTTAACCTGGAGTCGGGAGACCTGGATCTAGAGTGACTGCGTGTCTGAGTCTGCCAGAAAGAACCTTAGTGAATGCCTCTTGTTTTGGTATTATTGTGTCTGGTGGCTCCTTCCACCATCAGAAGTGTCCTACTTCAAATTCTTCTATAACTTGCTAGATGGACAAGCAAAATGTCGACTTAGATATTATTGCTATCTGATTGCAAGAATCTAAGACGTAAATCAAATTGTCTAAGTGGTATTTCTCAACCTCAAACATCCTATTTAAGATCAAATAAGAAACTAACAGATGAAAATATACGCTTTTCATGACAGCCCTACATATACAAGCTAAATTTACAAAATCTCTAGAAGAAAGAAGAGAATATCTTTAAGATCTTATATAGACAAAGATTTTTTAAATAAGACTTCATAAAAATTAAAAACTTTCTGCTCTTCAAAGACACAAAAAACTGAAAAGCCACAGACAGGGAGAAAATATTCACAATATATCTAAGAATGGACTCTTATTTGAAATATATAAAACTAATGAAACAAAGATAAATCATCATTTTTTTTAAAAAGTGAGCAAAAACTTGAACAAATGCTCAAAAATATATTAGAATGGCAATTATGTACATGAAAAGATGTTTAACATCAAAGAAATGCAAATTAAAACCACAAGACATTTTAAGCCCATTAAAATTGTTAAAATTTAAAACTGACAGCACTAAATGCTAGTGAATGACTGAAAGTTTCATACTTAGCTAGTGGGAATATAAAAGGGTAAATTGGTTGACAGTATACTGTAAAGTTAGACATGCAGTTACACTCTAACCTATCTATTCTACTCAAAGTATTTACCCAGGAGAAAAGAAAACAGATGACCACAAAGGGACTTGAACAGAAATATTGATAGCAGATTTATTCTTAGTAGCTTCAAATGGAAATAGCTCCTTAGATTGTCAACATGTGAATTGACAAATTGTGACCTGTTTATAATGGAAACCTATGCAACAGTGAAAAAAATAACCAGTTACTTCTAACAACATGAATGAATCTCATAGATAATATGTTGTGAGGAAGAATCTGGGCACAAAAGAGTATATGCTAGGTGATTCCACTCATATAAAGCTCTAGAAAGTGATCAATGGTGATAGAAATCCATTCAGCAGTTATCAGAGTGTTTCTGTGTGTGTTAAAGGGGGAATGTTGAGTGGAAACTGGACTGAAGGAACTTTCTGGATGAAGGAAATGCTAATTCTCTTTGTCTAATTGATATATACATGAGTGTTTCAGTTCAGTTCAGTCTCTCAGTTGTGTCCGACTCTTTGCGACCCCATGAATCGCAGCATGCCAGGCCTCCCTGTCCATCACCAACTCCCGGAGTTCACCCAGACTCACATCCATCAAGTCAGTGATGCCATCCAGCCATCTCATCCTCTGTTGTCCCCTTCTCCTCCTGCCCCCAATTCCTCCCAGCATCAAAGTCTTTTCCAATGAGTCAACTCTTCACATGAGGTGGCCAAAGTACTGGAGTTTCAGCTTTAGCATCATTCCTTCCAAAGATATCCCAGGGTTGATCTCCTTCAGAATGGACTGGTTGGATCTTACATATATTAAAATCATCACTGAATGAACACGAGGTGTGTCCATGTCCTTTGTGCAAATTATTTCAATATAATAATGTAAAATTAGTCACACTATTTCTCAGTTTATCAAGTGCATTCTCACACAATAATGTTTTCCAAATATTTCTAAGCATCACAGTTCTTTCTTTAGACAAAATTTTACATGGAATTTCAATATATAAAATAGCAAAAGCCAAATTTCTGGAGTTGAGATGAAGAAGGGGTTCTGATCAACAGAAAGTGTTAATAACTACAAGTGAGAAACCATGACACATTAGCACGCAGGTGAGCTTTCTGGTCATTTTAATGACTCAGGCAACCAGGTGGGTTGATTGCCCTTCTGATGGTTGATTTTTGTGGATTTTTAGTAGTGGATGGAAGTAGAGAACTGATCAAGATTATCCTACATTTCTTTTCACTGTCAGGTTTTAGGGAATCATCTACATGAAATTTTAAGTTTTCATTTTTACATGACCATCACTCTCACTGTTGCTTAAAAAATTCCTCTTTTCCCCAGAGGGGAAAGAGGAGAGCCGCATCAAAAACTTGGATGTTTTTGGCTTTTCCACTTATCACAGAGTAAGGAATCATAAGCAGCAAAGTCTCCTGCAACACATGCGATGAAGCAGTGGGGGAAAGTCCTGCCTGGGAACCAGCATAAGTGCCTGCAGTGTCTGGAGATGGTGGTGCTTCAGGTCAGCCTGTAGGCCTATGACTCTCAGAAGGACAAACACTTCTTGGGCACCATCAGGCTTAGGTCCACTCCCCGCCCCAAATTCTCCCTCTGTGTCTGTGGGACCAGCAGCACTGTGAAGAAGCCAAGGCTGTGGGGAAGCTCAACAAGAATAAGGAACTGGTCAAGAGGCTGGCCAAGAAGTATGATGCATTTTTGGCTTCCGAGTCTCTGATCAAGCAGATCCCATGAACGCTGGGCTCAGGCCTGAACAAGCCTGGCAAGTTCCCTTCCTTGCTGACCCACAATGAGAACATGGTGGCCAAAGTTGATGAAGTCCACCATCCAGTTCCGGATGAAGAAGGTGCTGTGTCTGGCAGTGACAGTTGGCCACCTGATGATGACAGATGATGAGGTTGTGTACAACATCATCTTAGCTTTCAACTTCCTGGTGTCCTTGCTCAAGAAAAATTGGCAGAACATCAGGGCCTTGTGCCTTAAGAGGACCTGTACTAAAGTACAGCTTAATAAACCATACTCCACTATCAAAAAAAAAAAAAAGGAAAAACTTGGATGTTTTTGGATCAGTTGATGCTGAGGTTTTCATTCTCAATAATGTCCTACTCACACATTTTTGGGTTTCCCATCCTATAGCAGCTGGTTTGATTGATTTATTTATTTTAAAGTTCAATTTGTGATACAGTTGGAAGAGACTGTCAGCAAGGGAGAGTCAAATGGAAAGTTTATTTTTTTTTCTCCAAAGGGTAAATGGTGGACAAGTAAGGGACTGCTGGCATGGGGCTTATTGGATTTATTTGGTTTATTTTTTCCTAAAATCCTTCCCTCGAAGAGGACAAAGTTCTTCTTTTCTCTTTAAGTGCAAAGCCCAAAGTGAGAAAAATTTGAAATTTGATTTAAATTTTTTTGATTTGGAACAGACTAAAGAAAACACTGAGGCTGACTGAATTTTCTTTAATTTAAATAGGAGAGAGATTGCAATTCCCACGAGAGGACTGATTGTTGAAATTCATATTTATTTTTTTAAGTCTGTCATTGGGGATATGCTGATTTTGAAGGATAAAACAGAGAGTAAGGAGCTCCAGAAATATGTGTGAGACTGGGCCATGAAAGGGTGAGAAAGAGCTGAAGCCAGTGATAGCCGATAGCCCCACCAACACAGTGAGACTGGCTCGTGAAGCCACTTGCGAATCCCCTGTCTCAACTATTGCCCTGTTAGGGTTTATATTTCCTCCATTAGAAATATTTCATGATTTGAGTATGAGTTATACAAAAACAAAAAAGAAACAATAAGACCCCCAAACCAAAAAACAATTAAGGAAAATTCTTGCGGTTGAAAATGCTTAGCAAACTGGAATAAACAAAGGAAAACAATGTCTTTATTGTAGGATTTCCCTGGACCTATAATATTCTCGTGCATTTTGAATCTCCAAGAAGAGCTATAGGATTAGCCATGTAAGAAGTCTTAACTTCAAATAAGAGGAAAATTTTACCCATTTACCTCCCATTAACATCTTAGGAGGCTGACCTCAAAATAAAAAAAAAAAAAAGCCTTGATGAAAGCATTGAAAAATTACTGTTAAAATGCAAATCATAACAGGGACATGATAATATTTGAAAGCATTATTAATCAACTTAACTCCTCAGTTTAGTTTATCAAATTAACAGCAAGTGCCTTGTAAAACTCTTGTGGGAAGGAGATTGGACTGAATTAAAGTGTGACAGGGGACAGATGATATCAATAATCTATCCAGAAGGCCAGGAAGACATAGTAGATCGACCAAAGTGACAACATTTCTATATTTTAAATAATTATCAGCTTCAATCTCTGTAGCATACATCAGTCAAGAACCATATAAGAGAAAAGAGACATTCGATTTATTTAAACACAAGAATCATACACACCAGATTCTAGCATTTCTATATTAATTTAAAACATAAAACAAATAAATGATTGCCAGCAACAAATGGAATGTTTAAAGTTTTCTCTGATTGCAAATTTGTTTTTTGTTGTATGGAAAACTGACATTGAAACTCAAGGTTTAGCTGGTTTATGTTGACTACTGGTTCCAAATAGGAAAAGGAGTACGTCAAGGCTGTATATTGTCACTCTGCTTATTTAACTTATATGCAGAGCACATTATGAGAAACGCTGGACTGGAAGAAGCACAAGCTGGAATCAAGATTGCTGGGAGAAATATCAATAACTTCAGATATGCAGATGACACCACCCTTATGGCAGAAAGTGAAGAGGAGCTAAGAAGCCTCTTGATGAAAGTGAAAGAGGAGAGCGAAAAAGTTGGCTTAAAGCTCAACATTCAGAAAATGAAGATCATGGCATCCAGTCCCATCACTTCATGGGAAATAGATGGGGAAACAGTGGAAACAGTGTCAGACTATTTTTAGGGGCTCCAAAATCATTGCAGATGGTGATTGCAGCCATGAAATTAAAAGATGCTTACTCCTTGGAAGAAAAGTTATGACCAACCTAGATAGTATATTCAAAAGCAGAGACATTACCTTGTCGACTAAGGTCCGTCTAGTCAAGGCTATGGTTTTTCCTGTGGTCATGTATGGAAATGAGAGTTGGACTGTGAAGAAGGCTGAGCGCCGAAGAATTGATGCTTTTGAACTGTGGTGTTGGAGAAGACTCTTGAGAGTCCCTTGGACTGCAAGGAGATCCAACCAGTCCATTCTGAAGGAGATCAACCCTGGGATTTCTTTGGAAGGAATGATGCTGAAGCTGAAACTCTAGTACTTTGGCCACCTTATGTGAAGAGTTGACTCACTGGAAAAGACTCTGATGCTGGGAGGGACTGGGGGCAGGAGGAGAAGGGGACGACCCAGGATGAGATGGCTGGATGGCTTCACGGACTCGATGGACGTGAGTCTGAGTGAACTCCGGGAGTTGGTGATGGACAGGGAGGCCTGGCGTGCTGCGGTTCATGGGGTCGCAAAGAGTCGGACACGACTGAGCGACTGAACTGAACTGAACCAGTGACACTAAACCTATTTCCTTTCATTTGCTTTTCATTTTTTTTAAAAAAAATTTTTTTTGTTTTTTGGCCACATCATGAGGCATGTGGGATCTTAGTCTCATGCCTTGAAGTGGAAGTGTGGAGTCCTAACCACTGGATCATCAGGGAATTCTCTCATTTCCTTTCTTTATGCTCATTTAAGTGAGATTTCCCTATCTCTCCTCCAAGTGAATCTACCTGATTGGGTTCTGGCCAGTGCAATGTGAGAAGTGATAAACTCTGCCTCTAGTCTTGATGTACACAGAAAGTCTTGCATGATCCTCATTTTCTGAACCCTCCTATCTGCTAGGTCTGTGCTACCAAGGCAACAAGAAGGCAGAGTCATGTGATTATAGCAACCTGGGTTCCTGAATCACCATCTGGAGGATAGTCACACAGGCATTCATACTGGATTTTGTATAGGTTAGAATTAAAGTTTTATTTTCTTAGGTCACACAGGTTGCTAGAGTTGGACATGATTGAGCATGCATGTACCCACTCAGATTTTGATTCTGTTTTGGTAGCACATTTCACCTTAATTGCCCTGGCCCACACAAATTCAGGGAATAAGGGCATGTTTACTCGTGAAAGCTGAATCTAGAGTAAGTTACTGGTCCTAACTCATTCTTTTCATAGTGACTGTACCAACATGTGCTTTGTGCTACTCCTGCCTCATCCCATGGAAATTGCTTTAAAATCAGATTATCGTATAAGATTAGCTTTAAAGTGTTCCAGTTTTTTAGTATCTCCCACTGGTATCCTGCTCTTCTCTCCCATCTGCCGCATTGGCAGTGACCACTGAACTAAAGTGATCCAATTCCACCGTGGTGTGTTTGGGGTCATATACAGCATGTGTGGTTGTATAAGTCACTTTCCCTAGCCATGAAGTGTGGAACCGCACCTCAGAGGATGCAGACCAAGCCCAGGCAGAGGACCCAACCAGGACCTGCTGACCTGGTAACCTTTCTCGTATTTACACACATTGGCCCTTACCCCAGCACAGCACAGCTGGCTGAAACAGTCCTCAAGACTTTAGGAACTCCTCCCAAGAGAATTTCATGAAAGTATGAGCTAGTCAGAGAACAAAGATGAAATTAATGTAAACTTTGCTTAGGAATTAAATTTTCTGGAACAGGAACTTCAACAAGCATGATAGGAATCACTCTCTAAACAGTCAGAGTGAAGAGGTTAAGGAATATTTGTAATGCAGATTTACATCTGGTGAAAGTCTCATTTGATAAAAATATATGTATTTGTTCGAGTCTAAGTGTGAATGACTCCTTTTGGGGAATAGATACTATGGCTCTTACCCAGAGGAACTCATAAATCCATGTCCCTTTTTATAGCCAAAGACGAATTTCAATTGACAAGTCAGCTATTTTGAAGTCTGTAAGATGTAATCCTATAAACAGGGATTGATCTAGGTTTTGTGAGTCTGGAAGGTTATACAGTTTTTAAGACCTTCTTTCAAAAGTGGACACAGTTTAGATATGGAGGTAAATATTTATTTTGAGTGGGAAATGAAGTCACAGTGAGTTACAGATTTTAAAGCTGACTGCCATAAAAGTCATGGTGTGACGCATGTGTACTTTGTCTCATCTGACTCTTTGTGACCCCGTGGGCTCCTCTGTCCTTGGAATTTTCCAAGCAAGAATACTGGAGCAGGTTGCTGTTTCCTTCTCCAGGGGATCTTCCTTACCCAGGTATCAAACTCATATCTGCTGTCTGCTGCAGTGGTAGGCAGGTTCTTATCTGGTGAGCCACCAGATAAGCCCAGAGAAGTCACAAAATCCAGCAACATTATAGGTCTATTAGTAGACTTGCTAACTTACTTCTATAGCACTTTTTCTTACATTTTTAGTTGCATACTCTGGTCATCTTGTTTTGTGATAATATATGTACTATTTTCTGTGTAGAAAATAAAAAGATAACTCAGCCTCTTTTTTTTAGCAAATTTAGTATGAATGGTTTAGAAGCTCCTTTGGCCTCACACTTTTTTTTTTTATTCGCAATTTTATGTGAATTATTAAGATTATTAAATTTAGGAAAAATTCTCTATCAATATTCCTTTTATACATGATCTATTATGATTGAAAAAACTTTTTCATGGACTAAGTTCTAGCCCCCTGATTTTGAACGTTGCTTCTTGCCACTGCACACTGTCCACATTTTTCTGGTGCAAGTGTCATATCATGACATGACCTCTGGCCCTACACCTTTGTATCATGCGCTGGGTAAGTTAACACAGCAGATATTAGGAATATTCCTGAAAGCTGTTTCTGCATTGGGATGACTGGAATAATTTGATTACACATGGAAGTAATGGCAAACCAAGTAAATATATTTCAACAAACCCTAACTACATGTATCTTGTAAGTCAACATCCTTTGAACTACATATTAAAAATACCATGACTAGTATTACCTTTTGACTTTAGTGAGCCAGGCTGCCACACTCAATGCTGCGCCTCAGGGGACCCTGTGCTTTTGAGTGCCTTCCTCCAAATTGCCCAATTTCTCTGAGGACTAGCTGGGACTGGCAGTGTCAAATGGATGGTCTCTATGGGTCATATGGGTCATCTGTATGGACCTTGGCCCACCTTTCAACTATTGGGATGCTCTATTACCTTCTACCTCATGAATGGGGTTGACCAGATGCCCTAATGGTCTATGCACTTCAGATTTAGAGTGTGTTTGTAGATGAATTACACACATTAGTAAGGGCAGCATTTCCTTCATGAAAACTTGTGACACCGGGCCACCAAAATAGTGCTAAGACTGATGTGAGGTGACTTTCACTCATGTCTGAAGAGTTTGGCACTCTGAGCTGCTGACAGTCCACTCTCAACCCTTAAACTTCAGCTATGGAGGTAGATCTATATATTGGCTCTCACCAGACCTTGTTATAACTGTCCTAAATATATCTCACATAGGACCTTGACTTTTCTAATATATTTTAATTAAATTGTTCATATAAATAGAGGCCCAACAGAAATATTTTGTCTGGGTCCCTGCATATCCAGTAAGAAGGCATATTGCGGTCACTCCTGCACAACCTAACAAAAAAAAGCAAAACGTTAAAGAGGGGACATTTGATGGAAAGAGATGACAGTCTAAACTGATGGAGGAAATAATTTTTTTTTGTTTATTTTATAAAAACATATGGCCATTGAATATCATGTGGTGTGTGGAGCCCATGCAAGTGAGGGGCTGCTTCTGCTAATGGACTTGATTTTGCAAAATGGTGGTATTCTCCTAGACTATTAAATACCCCATAAAGACAATGAATTTAGAGTTTATTTAAAGCATAAATAATTTAAAGAACTGTTGCTTTTGCATAATCCTCTCTGCTGCATCCTATTCCAAACCCTGCAGAAAGTGTCTTTCCCCCCCCCCACACAACTGACCTTAATAACAAATACAGTGGAATTTGATTAATTCATCTTATATGTCCATAATTAATGTAAAAGGGCCTATACTCTCTCAACTCATTTCTCAGAAAATATCTAATAATGAAGTTCAAATGCAGCTTAATATGACCTAAATTTAAGAAATATAATGGCTGGAGAATTACTTTGAAAAGTTAGAAGTGCTATGCAAATGCAAAGTATCCTCATTAGTACTACTATTATTAGTGAAGTATCTATAAGCTAACATTCAGTTATTTGCTGCATTAGAAAATTTAAAAGTAAAATAGTCTCTTGACATCTATCTCTCCGGGCTCCTTGAGAGACCATATTGGTCTTATTATCTTTAGTGTCTCTTGCACCTAACTGTGTTCTAGTACTTAGTGGGCACTTATAAGTATTTGTTGAATAAATGAATAAATAATTTCCAGTTGTATGTTTAGGTTGCTTTCTTTTTTTCAGATTTTATGTTAGAAATTAGCAGTTCTTTAAATACTAAATTTTACTCATGCAAAGTATCTTTAAGGATAAATTTCCAGTGGTTAAATTTATAGATCATAGACTTCACACATTTTTTAAGGCTTTTGATATACGTTGGCAAATGGCCTTCCAGGAATGTTTGTTCATTTAACAATATTTATTAAGAGCTGATTAAGGTCCAGGAACTGTTGTAAGTGTTGGGGATACAATAATAAATAAGACATCCAGTCCTCACTGAGCTTATAGATTAATCAAGAAGAAAGATGATAAAAGGTAACTGAACAAATAAATATATGATATAATTTCAAGTAGTGATGAGAGCTATGAAGAAAAATAGACACACGAGGCAAATTTTTTGGCAAGTTTTGGCAAATTTTTGTTACTGTTTTCAAACACTCACTTAACTCTTCAGTTTACTGGAGTGGCTATGAGAAAGGGGATGAGAAGAGGGAAATGCTGGAGAAAGGGAAAATAATGATAAAGTAAGGGGTAGACATATACTATCTTTAAACTGAGGACCAATTCCTAGTGAAGTCTCTCAGTCGTGTCCAGCTCTTTGTGACCCCGTGGACTGTAGCCCACCAGGCTCCTCAGTCCATGGGATTCTCCAGGCAAGAATACTGGAGTGGGTTGCCATTTCCTTCTCCAAATTCCTAGGGGACCCAAAACAATTCTAAGGCCAGCCAGTCAACTGTGGTCTCAAGCAATATTTTGCCCAAGTATTTTTCACAGTTGGGTGCTGGAGGTCAATGACGCCTCATGTGGTTATTTTTCAGCTGCCTAAAATATAACTGGACTAGATATACTCAGTTGTGTGGGCCCAGTCACCTATGAAGTAAAGACTATGATGGTAAGTAGTGAGACTGATAGTAGCTTCTACATCAAATATATTACATACTCCACCACTCAGAAGCAACTGACCTGCTAGAATGATATAATGACAAACTGAACATTTAATTAAATTTTCAGTGAGGAGACAACACTCTGGGGTTCTATCTCATAGGGTAAAATCAATGGTGAGTGTATGGTGCTGTTTGTCCCCAAGCCCAAATGCATTGTTCATAGAATCAAGGATAGAAGCAGGAATGGTTCTTCAATTTTTTTTTTTTATAAACTTTTTGCCGAATTTTTGCTTTTTGTTTCTAGAATGTTTAGGTCTGCAGTCTTGATGGCCTTGGTCCTCAAGGGAGACATCCACAAGGGGATATGTTGGTTTCGCTGAATTGGAAGGTGAGATTGGTCATTTTGGTGAAAAATGGGGCATCCTATTGGCTGGGGAAATTGATCCCAACTACCAAGGGAAATTGAGTTGCTTCTACATGATGGAGGCAGGGAGTAACAGACTCTAATCCAGTCTTGGGCACTTTTAGTCTTTCCATGTTCTCTAGTAAAAGTCAGGGGAAACCCATAGCAACCAAAACAAAAGTGAGACCACTGAGAATCAGGCCCTCTTTAGGAAGGAGGGTCTGGGTCAGTCTACCAACTAAAGAACCCCAACCACGTGTGGTTCTGGCTAAGGGCAAAGGAATGGGGGAAAGAGTAATAAAAGGAGGAAGTAAGAGTATAAAGTCAGTGTTTGAAAACAATAACACAAACTTACCAAACTCTCTTTTATTTTACTTCATAGCTTTCATTACTACCTGAAATTATATATTTATTTGGTTACCTTTTATCATCTATCTTCTTGATTAATTTATAAGGTCCATGAAGATTAGATGTCTTATTTTATTACTCTGTTGCCAATACCTGTATAATCTTGTGCTCAATTTCAGAAATGAGGATTGTAGTATATCTTCCAGATTCTCAGGGTGCACACATCAGTTGGGAAGTGTCCTGTCTTCTCTGAGAGAGCCTCTCCTCTCTCAAACTTCTAACTCCTTCTAATCAACCTTTTCCCTTTTTTCCCAAACCTGGGGGTGGTGCTGCGCTCTCTCTGGTTTCTTAGTCTTCAAGAATTATTTTAACATCATAATGCATTATGTTAAATCATCTTTTGTGAAAAATCTAGTGTGGTTTGTTTTCCACATGGGATCCTGCCTGTTATATAAGCTGTACATCTCATCCATGGCCATGTGGTTTGCTTGGCCTCCCATGGGCAGGTATATTTCTTTGTCTGTCCATATGATTTGTATTGGCCAATGGAGTGTGATTAGACGTGATATGTGCCACATCTGATAAGGCAGATACTTTTAAAATACAACACTTTTAATTTTGAGATGGGTGTAGGTTTATATGCAGTTGTAAGAAATAATGCAGAGTGACCCCACGGCCTTTTTATCGTTTTCCCCCAATGGTAACATCTTGCAAAATATCATATAATACACAACCAAGACATTGTCATTGATAAAATCCAGCACTCTTACTCAGATTTCCCTAGTTTGGGGTAGAAACTTTTACAGTGATCGTGAGTTTTAGCTATTTTCCCCTCTGTCATGTGAACAAGACGGTAGACCAGATCCACGGATCTGAGCAGAGGCACAGCTGCTCTGTAGCCAGCCAGAAACACACATCCACGTGAGCAAGGGAAATCTTTAGCTGTAAGAACTGAGAATTTGAGGTTTGTGTTATCTTAGCCCGACTGCTCAGTAAAGAGAGAGATGAAAGAGGGGGATTTATTCTAGACAGAAGGGTTAGAAATACCTTCATAGCAGAAGGGACATTTGAGCAGGGACCTGCCTGGAGTGAGGATGCCACTCAGGGAAATGGCTGGGGATGATCATTCACACTGAGGTGGCAGCAGGTATGAAAGCCCTCCGTGGAATAAGTACACATATCAGAGAAAGAACAGAGCTAGGATGATGGGCGGAGGATGCAATGAACGAGGATAAGGATGGGCAGAGAGACAGAGGGGCTTATATCATCTAGTCCATGGTCAAATAATGGATTTTATTTTCAATGCCCTTTTGATAATAATTTTCAGAGCTTCATGTTAATATCATGGATAGTTCTATTAAGGATGTCTTCCTCACACATAGTTGAAATCTGCCTCTTAGCCACATTTTTCCTTTTACACTATTTCTGTCTTTTGTTTTTTGAAGAAAGTGCCTTCTCCTGTGACCAGCCTCACATATTTGAGAATGGCAATGATGCCTTCCCAAGTCTCTTTACTTGAGCTAAACAGTTCTGTTCAGCTGACTTAGGTAACTTTGTGTTTCACATAGTTTTTTTAAAGAGAACATTTCAGACTTAATTCTGTTAATTGATTATTTAGATAATAATTATTTCAGTGATTGATAAGGTAAGAATATCTAGACTCTTAGAGATACCACATGCACCTGTGGGAGTATATCATTTATGTATGTCTCATTCACTACATAATTCTGAAGATATATCTTCAAGACTGGTATTTGTCAGTGGTTGTTTGACTGACTTAATATGAATTTCCTATTTAATGAAGGAATGGAAGGGAGAAAAGTGTTATAAGCCAAAGAAGGCAGTCCTCTTACACAATGACAGCTACTCACACGTTAATGTGTATACAAAACACTTGCGACTCTTGTTAAAATTCAGATTCTTAATCAGTAGGTCTGTGGCAGGACCCCAGATATGAGACTTTAGTGGATGTTGCTACTGTGTGGACCATTCTTCTGAGCAGCAACGTCCTAAAGAACTCACCGCAGTAGAGAATTACTCTACCCCTCAAGGCAGGTGTAGTCACACCAGTCCATTGGCTGTTTAATCTAAGCAGAGCTCTTAAATCATTTCACGGTGCTCCCAGATGCCAGCAGAACCACATAGGACATGTCAGAAAAATAATCTTTAAGCCATTTCTAGACTGAACTTCAAGGACAGAAACTTGAAAGAAAGCGGATTGGTTCTCAAATTGCTGTTGCTCAATTTCTTGTGTAACTGCAGGAGTGTCTCCATGGGACAGTGATGTGACTGATGGTAAGAGACCAGTAGACACAGTTATAGAATATAATGTATCTTTAATGGAGAAGGGTAAGGAAACTGAAGCTTGTTACAAAAGCGGGAGACAATAAGGTGTGTTCCCAGAGGAAGGCATCTCGGGTCTCTTAGTCTCCATAGGAAAACAGATCAGCTGCTGATACCACCTGCATGGAGTTAGGGTTCTCGCATTGGTGACAACCTCCCATTTTCCATTGTTGGAGAGCAGGTGTATTCTCATGTACTTTGCTAACGGTATTGAGATAGCCTACCTGTGTGCCAGCTCATGGTACAAACACAACGTGAGAATCTTTCTGAGGGTCCTTGTAAGACCAACCAAACCAAAGATAAGTTTCTTACGTGTGGCATCTCTTAGCATACTCACACATTAGATCTGCCCAAGGTTCATTCCTGCACTTAACATGAGGAAAAATATGGGTAGATCATAGGATATGGTGAAAAATATCTTCCCCTAAGGAAAAGACAGCAAAGTTAGTGCCTTATGTTTCCCCTTTCTTCCCTTATAAACAACTAATATGGCAACTGCTGTAAATTAATTATATTTTACCAGAAAAATTCTGGTATATAGAAATATTTCCTTAGGAATGGTTTTCCTCTGAATGTTAATAAAATTGAATGAATTCATAAGATCATAGATTGGCAGAACTAGAGGTTAACCTAGAGATGTTCTAATTCATAAAGTTTATGATGAAATCATTATGGCTTATGATTATTCTGAAGAAAGAATATAAAAATTGGTCTCTTTGTAGGCTTCACCTATTGCCATTGCCAAATATTCAAACTACCGCACAATTGCACTCATCTCACAAGCCAGTAAAGTAATGCTTAAAATTCTGCAAGCCAGGCTCCAGCAATACATGAACCATGAACTTCCAGATGTTCAAGCTGGTTTTTGAAAAGGCAAAGGAACCAGAGATCAAATTGCCAACATCCATTGGATCATGGAAAAAGGAAGAGAGTTCCAGGAAAACATCTATTTCTGCTTTGTTGACTATGCCAAAGCCTTTGACTGTGTGCATCACAATAAACTGTGGAAAATTCTTCAAGAGATGGGAATACCAGACCACCTGACCGGCCTCTTGAGAAATCTGTATGCAGGTCAGGAAGCAACAGTTAGGACGGACATGGAACAACAGACTGGTTCCAAATAGGAAAAGGAGTACGTTAAGGCTGTATATTGTCACCCTGCTTATTTAACTTATATGCAGAGTACGTCTTGAGAAACATTGGGCTGGAAGAAGCACAAGTTGGAATCAAGATTGCCGGGAGAAATATCAATCACCTCAGATATGCAGATGACACCACCCTTATGGCAGAAAGTGAAGAACTAAAGAGTCCATTGATGAAAGTGAAAGAGGAGAGTGAAAAAGTTGGCTTAAAGCTCAACATTCAGAAAACTAAGATCATGGCATCTGGTCCCATCAATTCATGGGAAATAGATGGGGAAACAGTGGAAGCAGTGGCTGACTTTATTTTTCTGGGCTCCAAAATCACTGCAGATGGTGATTGCAGCCATGAAATTAAAAGAGGCTTACTCCTTGGAAGGAAAGTTATGACCAACCTAGACAGCATATTAAAAAGCAGAGACATTACTTTACCAACAAAGGTTCGTCTTGTCAAGGCTATGGTTTTTATAGTAGTCATGTATGGATGTGAGAGTTGGACTATAAAGAAAGCTGAGTGCTGAGGAATTGATGCATTTGAACTGTGGAGTTGGAGAAGACTCTTGAGAGTCCCTTGGACTGCAAGGAGATCCAACCAGTCCATCCTAAATGAGATCAGTCCTGGGTGTTCACTGGAGGGACTGATGTTGAAGCTGAAACTCCAATACTTTGGCCACCTGATGCAAAGAGGTGACTCATTTGAGAAGACCCTGGTACTGGAAAGATTGAAGGCAGGAGGAGAAGGGGATGACAGAGGATGAGATGGTTGGATGGCATCACCAACTCAATGGACATGGGTTTGGGTGGACTCTGGGAGTTGGTGATGGACAGGGAGGCCTGGCATGCTGCAGTTCACGTGGTCGCAAAGAGTCAGACACGACTGAACGACTGAACTGAACTGGACTGAAGCCAACATACTGTGGCTAACTGATTAACTCTTGAAATATTTTTCCATACCAGATGACTCTCAGTTTATGTCACTATTTGGTGGTTGTTTCTGGTCTAGAATGGATATGAGTCCTAAGTTGGCCTGCTTAGCCTGGAATGGAGGATTATATTACAATGAATGTTGAGAGCCAGGTTTTCTGCCTCTTCTCTTTTTCCAAATACAAACTAGGACAACCTGTATCCACAAAGGAACCTGTCTTATGGTGAAACCAACAATGCGTATGGCAGAACAGATAGATGAAAAGAACTTAGGTCCTTTTGAATTAAGAACATTGATCACTGATTATACTACCCTTAGCAATCATTCTGCTTCCGAACTTCCAATGTTTTTCTTCATTATTTAAGCCAAGTTGTGGTTAAGTTTTCAGAAACTATAGGGGTTATTGCAAGGCCTCTGAAACTAGACTCAGTTCAGTTTAGTCACTCATGTGTATCCGACTCTTTGCAACCCCATGGACTGCAGCACACCAGGCTTCCCTGTCCATCACCAACTCCTGGAGCTTGCTCAAACTCATGTCTATTGAGTCGGTGATGCCATCCAACCATCTTTTGTCCTCTGTCATCTCCTTCTCCTCCTGTCTTCATTCCTTCCCAGCATCAGGGTCTTTTCCAATGAGTCAGTTCTTTGCATCAGGTGGCCAAAATATTGGAGTTTCAGCTGCAGCATCAGTCCTTCCAGTGAATATTCAGGACTGATTTCCTTTAGGATTGACTGTTTGGATCTCCTCGTAGTCCAAGGAACTGTCAAGAGTCTCCTTCAACACCACAGTTCAAAAGCATCCGTTCTTTGGTGCTCAGCTTTCTTTATAGTCCAACACTCACATCCACACATGACTACTGGAAAAATAATAGCTTTGACTAGGACCTTTGTCAGTAAAGTGATGTCTCTCCTTTTTAATATGCTGTCTACATTTGTCATAGCTTTTCTTTCAAGGAGTAAACATCTTTGAATTTCATGGCTGCAGTCATCATCTGCAGTGATTTTGGAGCCCCCTAAAATTAAGTCTGTCACTGTTTCCATTGTTTCCCCATCTATATCCCATAAAGTGATGGAACCAGATGCCATGATTTCAGTTTTTTGAATGTTGAGTTTCAAGCCAGCTTTTTCACTCTCCTCTTTCATTTTCATCAAGAGGCTCTTCAGTTTCTCTTCTCTTTCTGCCATAAGGGTGGTGTCACTTGCATATCTGGGGTTATTCATAGTCTTCCCAGCAATCTTGATTCCAGCTTGTACTTCATCCAGTATAGCATTTCTCATGATGTACTCTGCATATAAGTTAAAAAAGCAAGGTGACAATGTACATCCGGACTTACTCCTTTCCCAATCTGGAACCAGTCTGTTGTTCCATGTCCAGTTCTAACTGTTGCTTCTTGACCTGGATACGGGTTTCTCAGGAGGCACTTAAGGTGGTCTGGTGTTCCCATCTGTTGAAGAATTTTCCACAGTTTGTTGTGGTCCACACAGTCAAAGGCTTTAGCATAGCAAATGAAGCAGAAGTAGATATTTCTAGACGGGACTAGACTGCCTGGGTCTGAATCCTGACTTTGTAACCATATAGTCATGTAGTTTTGGGGAAGTTACTTAGAAACCTCCTGCCTCAGTTTTCTTGTTTATAAAATGGAGGTGTAAACAGTACCCAGTGTCCTAGGGTTACTCTGAGATTAACTGAGTTAATGCATGTAAAGTATTTGGAACAGGGCCTAGCTAATGCATAAACTAAAAAAGTATTTATTATTAACACTATTACTGCTATTACTACTAATATTTGCTGATAACGATCTAAAACTTTTCCTCTACTTACTCATTCATTGGTTAAGTATATATTGAGTGGCCACAGTACACAGTTTTGGATTGAGCTGAGATTTGGATACATGCTTATGGCCACAATGTCAGCTTTTAAACGTCCTTCCTTCCCTTCTTCCTCCCCTTCCATCCTTTCTTCTCCTCCTTCTCATTTTCTTCCTCTTCCTCTTCTTCCTCTTCCCCTTCCTCTTCCTCCTTGTCTTCTTTTCTCTCTCTCATTCTCTGTTCCTTTGCTTTGGGATTATGAGGTTGAAATAATTTTTTTTTGGCAATCAATATATGAAAACATTGTAGGAAACTTACGGCTTATTTTAGCTTTTGTTTATTTTCCAGAAGTATGTTTTCTGTTTTTCTGGGCCAGATAGTGTTTTTCTAGTCTGGATTCATAAAGACTTAGCTAATGTGTGTGTGCTGTTCTGTGTGCTAAATTACTTCAGTTGTGTCCTACTCTTTGTGACCCTATGCACTGTAATCCGCCAGGCTCCTGTGTTCATGGGGTTCTTCAGGCAAGAATACTGGAGCGGGTTGCTGTGCCCTCCTCCAGGGGTATTCTCAACCCAGGGATCAAACTGGAGTCTCCTCCATCTCCTGCATTGGCAGATGGGTTCTTTACCACTAGCACCATCTGGGAAGCCCTTAGCTAATGTGATTCATGCCCAAATTTATCATTTGAAAATGCATTACTTACCATCTAGAACACTTTGGATATGAAATTAGTAGGTAAAACTTCAAGAATGAAAATGCAGACAGCCTGGGACCAGAGAACCTTTAAAGGAACAGCACAGGGAATTTTGCCTTTTGTGCTGATTTAATGTGGTACAAATGAAGATAAGCTCACTGTCTTTTCTTCTCAGTCTGGTGGTAGGTGTTCTTACTTCAAAATCACTCCAGTACTCTTGCCTGGAAAATCCCATGGACAGAAGAGTCTGGTGGGCTGCAGTCCATGGGGTCTCGAAGAGTCAGACATGACTGAGCGACTTCCCTTTCACTTTTCACTTTCATGCATTGGAGAAGGAAATGGAAACCACCTCCAGTGTTCTTGCCTGGAGAATCCCAGGGACGGGGGAGCCTGGTGGGCTGCCATCTATGGGGTCGCACAGAGTCGGACACGACTGAAGCGACTTAGCAGCAGCAGCAGCAGTAGAGTCCTGCCAAGCATGGTGGCTTTGTGGATCTGTAGCATCATCAAAGTATTCACTCTGGGAGTCTAGTGACTGCCTCTCTTAGATGAAGCAGAGAGACTCCATGAAGTGGGGCTCCTAGAATTTTGGACATAAAAGTCATTCCTCCAGGAAATTAAAACATTTTAACAAAAGTGGTGCTAGGTAGCTTACCTTCAGTTCCTATCAGATGCCATGCCAAATTTCCCTAGATTTAGAGAAAACAATATGAGTTTGTAAAGAAACTTCCTCTGGATTCCCATAGGAAATGTGGAAAGTCAGTCTTGGACTGAGATCTTTTGGCTGTAGGTGTGTTTCTTTTTAAGGACTGTGGCGAAGCCATATGAGTCCAGCATACATGGCTTATACACCCTCTGCCTCCGTGAATAAGCTGTTTGAACTAAATTTTATCATACTGTAGCAGTACGAAAATGCTATTTTGAGTGTGGGAAAGTTTTGAGTTGGAATCTGGAAGTCACGAACTCCTAAATTCAGTATTGTTCATTATTCCTAGATGTCTGCTTATAGGTACTAAAGTAGCCGTGGCAAAGGTAGGTGCTGCAGTGTTTGAATTTCTCCTTTATTTCTTGTGGTGCTGAAGCAATGGGAACAACTATTGGGAGTCTAAATGAGATACCATATGTCACAGTGGCTGGTACTGTGGAACTTGGACTCGATAGTAAGAATCAACAAATCCTTACTTTTTAATTTTCATTTATCATGGAATTTCCTGTCTTGGAATATAAATCCAATATATTTTCTTGCATTTCGTGCCAGAGAAATCTTCTCGATGAAAATTCCTTTTTGTCTTTTGTCCTTGCTGGCGAACATGTTATTGTTGTTTAATCACTGAGTTATGCCTGACTCTTTGTGAACCTGTGGACTATATCCTACCAGCTTCTTCAGTCCATGGGGTTCTCCCAGAAAGAATACTGGAGTGGGTCGCCCTTTCCTTCAGCAGGGGATCTTCCTGGACCAGGGATCAGATCCATGTCTCCTGCATTGGCAGGTGGATTCTTTACCACTGAGCCACCAAGGAAGCCCGCAAATTCTCCATTTCTCACCTTACATAAAAATGATTGAAGTTGACTTCTGGGCTTCACAGGTAGCACTAGTGGTAAAGAACCTGCCTGTCAAGAGACATGAGCTCGGTACCTGGGTTGGGAAGATCCCCTGGAGAAGGGGAGAAGGCAATGGCACCCCACTACAGTACTCTTGCCTGGAAAATTCCATGGATGGAGGGGCCTGGTGGGCTGCAGTCCATGGGGTCACTAAGTGTTGGACACAACTGAACGACTTCACTTTTACTTTTCACTTTCATGCATTGGAGAAGGAAATGGCAACCCACTCCAGTGTTCTTGTCTGGAGAATCCCAGAGATGGGAGAGCCTGATGGGCTGCTGTCTATGGGGTCACACAGTCGGACATGACCGAAGCACCTTAGCAGCAGCAGCAGCCTGGAGAAGGAAACGGAACTGACTCCAGTATTCTTGCCTGGAGAATCCCAAGGACAGAGGAAACTGGCAGGCTACAGTCCATAGGGTCGCAGAGTTGGACGTGGCTGAAGTGACTTAGCATGCTTGCACCCATAAAAATGAAGTTGACCTCCAGGAAAACATGTAACTGTTGTGGTTCTTTACTCCCTGATATTTTTTGGAAGCACAGATAATATTTTTTGCTGCTGATGTTTCTTTGTCTGTGAATAACTTGAAGACTTTAAAAATGGCTTGGAGGAATCAGGGAACAAAGCTGCAACTGATTAAATAATTCAGTTGAGAGGAGACCAAGTTTAGTATCTTTTATTCACATTCTGGAGATGAAAGAAAATATAAAATAATATTTTATGTGACTATTTAGTGCTTCCTATTTCTCCCTCATTGTGCTAAGCTTATAATATATAATATTTCATTCATACTTCAAATGACTAAATGAGTTTTACTATTATTAACTCTCATTACTACCATTATTATTAACATTTTAGAGATGAGGGAATTGAGATCTTGTGAGACTATGTGACTCACCCAACTCTCACAGCTAATAAATGCTAGAGCCAGAATTTCCAAAACCTATGATATTCTTAAGCAGTATGACATATTGCTCACCATTGCAGACACAATTGGTAATTTCTCTACCCAGTGTAAAAATCACTAAGGAAATTCACACATATAGCACTTTTCCTTTGTTATATTACTTGAGGCTTGTTATTATTATTATTTTTCAGTAACTTAAACAAACAAAAAAAGGAATCTTTAGTACACCTGTCTCCAATGAGGATGTTAAAAATTAATAATGTTTACATTACTAGGTCTATCTGTTTTGAAATTTTCAGTCTGCCTGATAAATGTTTTGGAGATATACTTGGTCTCATCCTGTTAAAAGTAACTCTAAGTCAAGTCAGTGTTTCAGTCATATAATCAGCACATTTTATCTGCAGATAAAACAAGTGGTTAAAACACAGCTGAAGCTGAAGCTCTAAAACTTTGGCTGCCTGATGCAAAGAGCTGACTAATTGGAAAAGACTGATGTTGGGAAAGATTGAGGGCAAGAGGAGAAGGGGAAGACAGAGGGTGAGATGGCTAGATGGCATCACTGATTCAATGGACATGAGTCTGAGTAAACTCCAGGAGATGGTGAAGCTCAGGGAAGCTGGGAATGCTGCAGTTCATCAGTTTGCAGAGAGTCAGATACATCTTAGAAACTGAACAACAACAAAGTATAGCAGAGAAGAGTTGAAATGGAGTTGAGGATAGTAGTTATATCTTTGAATTTGTTACAGGAATGTATATATGTGTAGGGGGGTGTTAGAAAGTATTACATAATGATGGAAAAGACAAAAATTTAAATCAGAACTGAGTTTGTATCATGACTACTACTGACTCACAAGGATGTGGGCATGTACCCTAACTTCCCTAAGTCTTCATGTCTCTGTTTAGAAAGACAATAACTAGTAATAGCTAGACTGGATTATTCTGAGTGCTAGAGAAGATGCCAAAGGCATGGTAGCTAAGACTGGGCAATTGGGCTGAATCAATAATGTTGAAATCTGTACTTAGGCATTTTTTATAATATCATGGGGACATAAATGATAGCTCTCCTTCTTGAAAGACCCTTTCTAGTCATTGGAATAACTTTGCTTATTTCTGTACTGAGATAAGTGAAATATAAAATAGGTAAAAGATAGCCTTGGTTGTTATTGTTGTTCAGTCACTAGGTCATGTCTGACTCTTTGTGACCTCATGGATTGCAGCATGCCTGGCTTCTCTGTCTTTTATTATCTTCCAGAATTTGCTCAAACTCATGCCCATTGAGTCAGTGATGCCATCCAACCATCTGGTCCTCTGTCTCCCCTCCTTCTGCCATCAGTCTTTCCCAGCTTCAGGATATTTTACAATCAGTCAGCTCCTTGCATCAGGTAGCCAAAGTATTGAAGCATTGACTTCAGTATTAGTCCTTCCAAAGAATATTCGGGGTTGATTTCTTTTAGGATTGACTGGTTTGATCTCCTTGCTGTCCAAGGTACTCTCAAGAGTTATCTCCAGCACCACAGTTTGAAAGAATCAATTCTTTGGCACTCAGACTTCATTATGGTCCAACTCTTACATGCAAACATGACTGCTGGAAAAACTATAGATTTGACTAGATGGACCTTTGTTGGCAAAGTGATGTCTGTGCTTTATAATGAACTGTCTAGTATTTTCATAGCTTTTCTTCCAAGGAGCAAGTGTCTTTAATTTCATGGCTGCAATCACCATCTGCAGTGATTTTGGAACTTAAGAAAATGCAGTCTGCCACCGTTTCCAGTTTTTTTCCCATTTATTTGCCATGAAGAGATGGGACTGGATGTCATGATCTTCAATTCAATTCCGTTGCTCAGTTGTGTTCAACTTTTGCAACCCAATGGATTTTCCTGACCATCACCAACTCTCAGAGTTTGCTCAAATTCATGTTGGAGTCAGTGATTCCATCCAACCATTTCATCCTCCTCTGTCATCCCCTTCTCCTCCTGCCTTCATTCTTTCCCAGTATCAGGGTCTTTTCCAAAGAGTCAGTTCTTTGCATCAAGTGGCCCAAGTATTGGAGTTTCAGCTTCAGCATCAGTCCTTCCAAAGAATATTCAAGTTGATTTCATTTAGGGTGGACTGGTTGGATCTCCTTGCAGTCCAAGGGACTCTCAAGAGTCTTCTCCAACACCACAGTTCAAAAGCATCAGTTCTTCGGTGCTCAGCTTTCTTTATAGTCCAACTCTCACATCCATACATAACAACTGGAAAAATCATAGCTTTGACTAGATGGACTTTTGTTGGCAAAGTAATGTCTCTGCTTTTTAATATGCTGTCTAGGTCAGTCATAGCTTTTCTTCCAAGGAGCAAGCATCTTTTAATTTCATGGCTGCAGTCTCCATCTGCAGTGATTTTGGAGCCCCCTAAAATAAAGTCTCTTACTGTTTCCATTGTTTCCCCATCTATTTGCCATGAAGTGATGGAGCNCAACCCTGGGATTTCTTTGGAAGGAATGATGCTAAAGCTGAAACTCCAGTACTTTGGCCACCTCATGCGAAGAGTTGACTCATTGGAAAAGACTGTGATGCTGGGAGAGATTGGGGGCAGAAGGAGAAGAGGACAACAGAGGATGAGATGGCTGGATGGCATCACTGACTCAATGGACGTGAGTCTGAGTGAACTCCGGGAGATGGTGATGAACAGGGAGGCCTGGCGTGCTGTGAGGGTCGCAAAGAGTCGGACATGACTGAGCGAGTGAACTGAACTGATATCCAAATGATCTCGTGGTTTTTGTTACTTTCTTCTATATAAGTCTGAATTTGGCAATAAGGAGTTCTTGATCTGAGCCACAGTCAGCTCCTGGTCTTGTTTTTGCTGACTGTATAGGGCTTCCCCATCTTTGCCTGCAAAGAATATAACCAGTATTGACCATCTGGTGATGTCCATGTGTAGAGTCTTCTCTTGTGTTGTTGGAAGAGGGGGTTTGCTATGACCAGTGTGTTCTCTTGGCAAAACTCTGTCAGCTTTTGACATGCTTCATTTTGTACTTCAAGACCAAATTTGGCTGTTTCTCCAGCTATCTCTTGACTTCCTACTTTTGCATTCCAGTCCCCTATAATGAAATCGACAATTTTTTTGGTTGTTAATTCTAGAAGGTCTTGTAGGTCTTCATAGCACTGTTCAACTTCAGCTTCTTCAGCATTACTGGTTGGGGCATAGACTTGGATTACTGTGATACTGAATGGTTTTAGTTAGCCATGATTTTAGTTTTATGAATTTTGAGTTTTAAGCCAGCCTTTTCACTCTCTTCTTTTGCCATCATCAAGAGGCACTTTAGTTCCTCTTTTCTTTCTACCTTTAGTGTGATATCATCTGCATATCTGAGGTTGTTGTTATTTCTCTTAAGAATCTTGATCTACCTTGTGCTTCATCCAGCCTGGCATTTGCATTATGTATTCTGTATACAAGTCAAATAAGTGGGGTGACAATATATAACCTTGGCATACTGCTTTCCCAGTTTTGAACCAGTCTGTTTTCCCATGCCCAGTTCTAACTGTTGCTTCTTGACCTGCATACAGGTTTCTCAGGAGGCAGTTAAGGTGGTCTGGTATTCCCATCTCTTTAAAATTTTCCACAATTTGTTGTGATCCGCACAGTCAAAGGCTTTGGCATGGTCAGTGAAGCAGGGGTAGATTGTAGTTGGTTGTATTAAGTTCATATCCCAGAAAATAATTCTTAGCTGGGCAGAAGGCTTAACAAGAACAAATACAACAACAATAATAAAGCCTAGGGTAATAAATTTTGGAAAGTGATAGTTCCTTCTTCAGCTTTTGACTGAACACAGTTTTCTCTGAGTAAGAAAGAGAGCTAGTTTTGCATGAGTTAAGAAGACGAGGTCAGGGAACTGTGACTATGAAATTCTGTTTGCATAATTCTCCATTCTGTTAGATGCTTACTGGGTGCTTGGTCCTGATGGTAGACAGCTCATCCCTTTGTATGTGAGACATCAGTGGTGAGAGAGGGGCCCCTTGTGTCAGGGTTGATCAGGACTGGTCTCTTTCCTTTTCAAAAGTGAGAGCTAATGTTATTTTCTAAACTTATTCCCCTTAAAAATTAAACCAGAAGGTTACACCTCAGGAAATTGAGTTTTATTCATTCCAGAATAAAGAAAATTAGAAAACAAATCCTGCTGGGCTAAAAATATTTCATTAATTCAACAAGAGGTGAATTCCCTTAGCTCGGAGAACTTAAGTTGTATTCCAGCATTGAGAGACCAGTTCATTGTCAGTGCACTCATATCCTTCACTCACAACCCAGTGGATTACTTTTGAGTCCATAAATTGAAATTTCAAATTTTTTTAATTAAATGAGATGCATGTGAAAGCACTCAGCATGATCTTGGGATAGAGCAGAGCAGATGAACTCCTAGTCTCTTTTATTTTCATTTCCCTTCTTCTTTGCTTCTAATCATGATTTAAAACTTTGATGTTAATATATAACTGTTTTCCAAGATGATGTTTTACAACAATACTTTGAACAAGCATAGAAGCAAAAACAACAGTCTCTCTGTGAGCTATTTTTGTAAACCCACAAGATGCCTTGGGTCATTTATAGCTTCTTGGTGAGTTCTTCTTAATTGGATCACAATGAGGCTTCATTTTTTTCAATCAACACCTTAGAGAGAAAATTATCTGTATCAATTTGTGACTTATTTTTCCTGCTTGTTTTGATAATCATGAGCTATTTACAATTGAAAATGTGTCACTGATTGATGGTGAACATTCATCAAAAGCTAAAAATTAAGTATACAACACAGCGAAACCTACTTTTATTTCTCTTCTCTTGGGGAGAATTTTACAAGATGTGTTTCTTTCATATGCATATTGTCAGGATGTTTTACTACTTAAAATTGATAAATTTGTTCAAATCTCTTTCTTTCTTTCCCTTCTTCCCTTCCTTCATTTTTCCTTTCTTCCTTCCCTTCACTTGGCTCACTGTATGCTTAGAACCTAACATAAAAAAATAAAAAAAAAACAACAGATTAACTACCCTTAATATATTGGCAAAAAGAAGGCAAGTTGCCAACATAGCTATGATTAAAGAATGAATGTATTAAAGGCCATAATGAAGGAATAGAGGAACTAATTGTTAAAGATTAAGGCGATGGCGCCCCACTCCAGTACTCTTGCCTGCAAAATCCCATGGACGGAGGAGCCTGGTGGGCTGCAGTCCATGGGGTCACTAAGAGTCAGACACGACTGAGCAACTTCACTTTCACTTTTCACTTTCATGCATTGGAGAAGGAAATGGCAACCCACTCCAGTGTTCTTGCCTGGAGAATCCCAGTGACAGGGGAGCCTGGTGGGCTGCCGTCTCTGGAGTCTCAGAGTCGGACACGACTGAAGCGACTTAGCAGCAGCAGCAGCTGTTGTGTGCCGGACACATTATCTTGGGCATTAAATACATACAAATTGTAATTTATTTCTTCCAACAATCCTATGATGCAAGCATCTTTCCCTATATTTTCTAGATAAGAAAACTGAGGTACAAAAATATGACCAAAAACATGTTCAGTATCACATTGTTAGTCAGTGGCAGACCTGGGATATAAATTCAGGTAATATTTACTACAAATATGTTCTTTCTATCACAGTATGATGCCTCCTGTATTAGTTTCTTACTGCTGCTATAACAAATGGCCATACACTTAATGTTATAGGATAACACAGATTTATTTTCTTTTTTATTGAAGTATCGTTGATTTATAATATTATATATTTAAGGTATATAGGATAAAGATTCACAATTTTTAAGGTTATACTCTGTTTATAGTTGCTATAAACTATTGTCTATATTCCCCGTGCTATATGATATATCCCTATAGCTGATGTATTNTTTAAGGTTATACTCTGTTTATAGTTGCTATAAACTATTGGCTATATTCCCCGTGCTATATGATATATCCCTATAGCTGATGTATTTTATATATAATAATAGTCTGTATCTCTTAATTCCCTACAAATTTATTATCTTATGCTTCTAAAGATTTGAAGTCTTAAAGGGGTCTCACTGGGCTAAAATCAAGGTGTCAGCAAAGCTGTGTTCCTTTGTGAAGGCTCTAGGGCAGAATTTGTTTTCTTGTCTTTTCCATTTTCCAGAGGTTGCCTGCAGTCCTTGGCCTGTGGGCCCCTTTTAGCTTCAGAGCCATCAGTGACACAGCCTTTTCTTCCTTCTTCTTCCACATTTAAAGACTCTTTAGAAAAAAATTGTCTTCTGGCCAAATTGTGAATCATGTAGGATATTACTTCCCTGACCAGGGACTGAACCCACCTCCCCTGCATTAGAAGCACAGACTTGAGCCACTGGACCACCAAGGAAGTCCCTTAAAGACTCTTAGGATTACACTGGGCCCACCTGATAATCCAGGATAATCTCCTTATTTTAAGGTCAGCTGATTAGCAACCTGTAATTTTATCTTCAACCTTAATTCCTCCTTGCCATGTAACATAACACATTCCCAGAATCTGGGGATTAGACTGTGAGTGTCTTCGTAGGGAGAGCATTACTCTGCTTACCACATCTCCCTCCCCAAAATAAGGGTATAGGAGAATTTAGAGGAAAGGGAGATGTTGGGACTAGGAGCATGGGAAGGTTTCATGGAGAAAATATTGAGCTGAATCTTAAAAAACAGAGGAAAGAGGATTCCTAAGGGATCACACAGGTAAAGGAAGCCATAGCAGCAAATACAGTATATGCAGGTATATACTGAGTTTGAAATACCAGCCAGGTGGATATTAATAAGCAGAGGAATAGCTGACTTTTTCATTATCATCATGAGGTTTAAGTGAAGGTATGTAGGGCTTTGGGGAGTGAATGATATGATTTAAAAACTTGTATACTGCTGGTGGGGCTGTAAGACGATTCAGATCTTCTGGGGACTAGTCCAGCAATGCATATTAAGAGCTCTGGACTTTTACCAGTTCTGTGACCCTCTAATTCCACATGGCTATTTATAATAACTGGAAAGTTATAAACAACCTAAATATGCTATAAAGGGAATTGTTAAAAACTTGTCATCAGTGCAAATGATGGCATATTGTACAGGTATTTAGAAGTTATGTTTTAGGATAATATTTATTATTATGGACACATGATCACTATATGTAGCATCCAAAGAAAGAGGCTATACACAGAGTAGTGGCTCTCATTTGGAGAATAAGAATTCATTGAGCCTCTTCTGTGTGGCAGGACTTATACTGGATACGTTTATGAATATTCATTTAATTCTCACAATAAGCGCATAAGATAGGCAATCTTATTAACTGTTTTAGTGATGAGAAAACAAACAACTATTTTTGTCAAGATCACACCAACATGATAGGGTTAGATTTGAACTCAGGAAATAAAACCTGGACTCATAGCCACTGTGCCAGATTTCCACTCACTATTTTACATTATTGTTGTGCCTCAGATTTGAGAAATGGATGCAATTGTTATGGGAATTGTGAACAAACCAAAGGCTATTTTTTGCAAGTTGCAGATCAATTGTCAAAAATCTGGGAAAGCCCATGGGAATGTCTTACCTGTAAAAATGTGGGTCACAGAAGGAAAGCATAAATGTCAAAATCATGGGCCAGATGAAATAAAAATGTAAATAGTGGATATCTTTGAACGATAGATTTGGGGCAATTGTTATTTTATTTTTTGACTTATGTGAGTTTTCTAAACTCTGTAAGTGAAATTTCTAAACCCTTAGTAAATACATATTACCTTTTAAATAAGAGAATAGTTACTAGAAATAAACACCAGGAAAGGTTAAGAAGAGTATCTTAGAATGGAGTGCTGCCTATTTAATGAGGAATATCCAGAAAGTCTAAAATGCCATAACTCTAGTACTTCAATTTAGGACCCACCTTCTCATATATCAGGGCTTCCCTGGTGGCTCAGATGGTAAAGAATCTGCCTGCAATGCAGGAGACCTGAGTTTGATCCTGGATCAGGAAGATACCCTGGAGAAGGAAACGGCAGTCCACTCCAGTATTCTTGCATGGAGAATTCCATGGACAGAGGAGCCTGGTGGGCTACAGTCCATAGGTCACCAAGAGTTGGACATGACTGAGTAACTAATACTTTCACTTTCTCATATATCAGTTACAGCTTTAGGACCATATAGACAGTGACTGAGATAAACTGTAATTCAATAAGGAGATAAATGCCTATGAGTTGAACAAGTCCAAAAAAGTGCTTACTCTTCTCCAGGTGATGGGCTAATTTCCAACTGAGAAATCTGAAAAACATTCATGAAGTAAAGAGCTTATAGACAGAATCAATTAGAAGGGATATGGAAGTCCATGAACCATAGCCTTCTTTTAAAAGGGCCCAGCCAAAAGAGATTATTGAACTTTCAGTTTTACAAAGGAGATCCCCATGTTATCAACTCAAATTCTATTTTAACTTTGACTGTCCCAAGCATTGTCTTTACTTTACCATTGTGCAGTGCTTAGATACATTTAAAAGGATTTCCACTCTAAATAAATGGAAAATAGCAGGTCACCTCCATTAGGTTACCCTTAATGCTGAAACACCCCAGTTAATTTTTCAATGAGGTCTTACCTTTTAACTTTTGTTTTGTGCCCCTCCCTCAACAGTCTTCTGAAACTTTTACACTTCCTCCAAAACTAAGAAAAAAAAAAATTACTGAGCTTTACTCTCTAGTAAAATATATTCCATTATTTAAAATGATCTGTTGGAGAGGCAGGATAGTGATGTCTATATTTACATATCTCAGCATCACATTGACTGGCCCAGAGTGGGTGCTTGATAAATATCATCAAATCAATATATGAATGGTTTCTTTTAAAAACTGAAGCACAACTTTTGGACCAAGGCCATCATACGTTCAAATTGTTTCTTATAGCACCTTTTGGGTGTTGTGCTATTTTAAGAGAGGTAAGTCCTCTGTCTTTTTTTTTTCCTTCAGTTGGTTGCTCATGTTTCTTCTCCCCAGTGACACTCTCCTTCATTTATCCTTTTCATGTTCAATTCTTTTTATTTCTGAACAATCTTCAAATATAAAAAGGCATTTAATCTTCCAAAGCGAAATGCCAGCCACTCTACATTTGTGTCACCTGGAAAGTTTAATGTTGTACTAACTATTCCATCATGCAGATCACTGGCAGAAACATGGAATACCAATATTCTCAAGTCAAAGTCAAGAAGAAATCCACTAGTGATGTTCCCCCCCGCTCCTCTGGTTGACACCGATCTATTGATTATCCTTCTGAGAACAGCCTCTGTAATAACACAGTGGATTACTCCTGCTATCTATCAAGACTTGTGGTCTCCCAAGGAGTCACAGATGATGTATTAAAATAGTTTATTGGCATAGAACATCTTTAGCGAAGGAGAACAAGACATTTTACACAGTAAGTGGGTGGTAAATCACATTTTTGAAAATGGAATTATTTTTAAATGCTCTCAGATACTGTTTAGAGAAGACCTGTAATAAAGTCCATTGTCAAATGAAAAATCCCTCGGAAAAGTTAATAATTATCCCCTAAATGTATTTCTTTGAGGCTACTTTATGGCAGATTTTCTCAGAGGAGATCGCCTGCCCTCATTCCCCACCCCCTCAACCCCCGCCTCCAATAAGCTTTATAAAATCTTTAAGGCCCAATCGTGCTTGGAACTGTATGTGACTTATCTGAGGATTAATGACTCAACCTCCTTTGCTGGTGTCCTGGGCTCCCCTCTCAGACCTCACAGCCTTAAATGCCTTGAAGAAAAATGGCTCATCTACCCAAATCATCCATTACCAAACCTGGAGCTTTCCAGTTGGCTTACCTTTCTCATGTTGAGACTTTGTTTAAATATTAGCACGGCTGGAGAAGTTGCTAGTAGAATCCGTTCTAATTCTGTGCACAGCTACTGGAAAACAGAATCTGACTGGATATGTTCCAGTGAAGTAGAGTGGGAGCATGATGAATCTGCAATTTCTCATTTAACACTAATTTAAAGCAGACACCTCCGTGGACATTATGAAGCCCATAGATAAACCTTAGGAGATGTAGGAAATTATATGCAGCATCTTGTATGTCTGTGCTCCAACCAGCAGTTCTCATCAAATCCAGGGATTCACAACCCAAATAACATTTAAGAAGGACTACATGACAAGTAGCTTTACTCTTCAACTCCTTACTCCTAGACTCTATTTAATAAACCTTTTAAAAAATAAAATATCTTTTAAAAGTTTAAACTTTATTATAATCAAAGAAATATGAATATATTTATGAGATACTACATTTTAAGTTACCTCACTGTGGAAAATCACAAGAATGAAACAGTATTGAAAAAGACGTAAGAAAACACACACCCTCAATTTCTGTTCATAGGAGTTTATGTTCTGTGTGGCAATTTGGCAAAAGTCTTAAAACATATATATGACTGGATTGGCAATTCTTGTTTTAAGGAATTTGTCCTAAGGGACAGAATTGGACAAGTATACAAAGATATTTATCTCAATGTTTATTACAGTATTGTTTACAATAGTGAAAAGTTTATAACTGTGCATTAAGGGGGTTAATTTAAGCCAGTTATGGTACACTCATTAAATGGATTTCCACAAAATAATATAGTTGTACATTTATCAGTATAGAGCCATACTTGTATTACATTAACTAAAAATGCTGGTTACAAAATAATATGTATAGTATTAAATGGAAACTATATTTCTTAGGTACAAATAGAAAATATGTCAATACATACTGAAAAGATAGTCACAAAAATAATATTTGTGTTTATACTTAATTAGATTGTAGATGGTTTTTCTTCTGCATTTATTGTGTCAATACTGAAAAGATAGTCACAAAAATAATATTTGTGTTTATACTTAATTAGATTGTAGATGGTTTTTCTTCTGCATTTATTGTGTCAACAAAGATAAATAATATAAATTTTAAAGCTATACACAATAAAATAATAGAAGTTTATAGAGTCCTCGGGGGTGGGGGAGAATGCTTTGGGAGCTGACAAGGATTTTCTACAATGATACAATGGGTAAAATTTCATCATCTCATTATAGACGCTAATCATCCGCGTTTTTAGCTACTGATTTCTAGAAAGAAGAACACTGCTTTCTGAAGAAATTCTAAATATTTTGCATTTGAGTGTAGAAATATCACCTGTTATGTGCTCTGTATAGTGTCACTAAATTCCTCACTAAAGGAGAAAAAGATGACATGAGTTTCTTATCGTTTCTTATAAAAAATCCTTTTAAATTCCTTATAACCCCCAGCACAGGGAGGCTAACTGAATTGGTGTTTGGTTGGCCTGTGCAAATAATAACTGAAAATTTACTTATTTATTCATCATGTTATTTAATAGCTTCCTGGCACTATTATAAGAACTTTTCAAATATGAGCTTAACCCTCTAAGGCACTCTAGGAGTGAAAGGTTATTATTATTCCCATTTTATAGTTGGAGGAGCAGATGACTCTAAAGATGGTTAAACATCCCTTATAGACAGAATCTAAAAAGAAATGACACAAATGGACTTATTTGCAAAAAAGAAACATACTCACAGACTTAGAGAATGAGCTTATGGATACCTGTGGGAAGAATGGGGGAAAGGGATGGTTAGGGAGTGTGGGATTTACATGTACATACTTCTCTGTGTTAAATGGATAAAAATAAGTTTCTACTGTATTAGCACAGGTAACTCTGCTCAATGTTATGTGGCAGCCTGGATGGGAGGGGGGTTTGGGGGAGAGCGGATACATGTATATGTATGGCAGAGTCCCTTCGCTGTCCTCCTGAAACTAGCTGGAATTCTCTAGGCCAGAATACTGGAGTGGGTAGCCTTTTCCTTCTGCAGGAGATCTTCCCAACCCAGGGATCAAACCCAGGTCTCCCATGTTGCAGGCAGATTCGTTACCATCTGAACCATGGGGGAAGCCCAAGAATACTGGAGTGGGTAGCTTATCCCTTCTCCAGCGACTCTTCCCTACCCAGGAAATGAACCTGGGTCTCCTGCATTGGAAGTAGATTTTTACCAAACTTATCAGGTAGTATACTATAAAAAGAATAAAGACATTTCAACTGTCTTGTCTGAGATCAAGCAGCTGATTGATGTCAACGATCATTTATCCTCAAGTTAGTAATTGCTTGAGGATGTATACAATGTAGGAATGGAAATAACTTGAGTGTCTTATGGTAGGGAAGGGTTATATTAATACAAATGATAACAAAGCTTTATGTTGAAGTCTAACATAAGCACAAAAATAATTTTTATAATTTTTATTAGGGTGGGAAAGTTTCTAATAAAATATATATTAAATAATTCAGATATATAATTGAAACAAAGCAATATCAAAAGTTTGTGCAAAAATGGCCAAATATCACACAATTGCACTCATCTCACATGCTAGTAAAGTNATAGCACATACTCAGCTAAAAGTCGAGAGAGAGCTTTAAGATTTGCTGGGAAAATATCTATGAAAAATAGAACGTATGGTTTGACTATTAAATCGTCATTGGTTTGGTTGCTATTTCTGATCAAGCTAAAGTTCGGATGCATGCAAGCAAATCGCAGCAGGATTTTGGTGGGAAAAATTCAACCTATTCCCAGTAAGGAACTAGATTTGTTTTTCTCTAGCCAGAAGGATAGAGAGCTGAAAATAGAAAAACTGAGAGTGGGTCATTTGCCTGAAAGAAAAAATCCGTCTTTCCCAGACAAGAATGGAAGTCACCTTAGGGACTAACACGCAGAGGACCCTCTGCTCTAGGGCTGGGTTGAAGAGGTTGGGAGAGGTCTTTTAGACGTATAGTCTAGCTGGAAGAGCCAGCTAAGAGTGTGGGTGTGTATGTTTGAACATATGATTAGAGCATAGCAGCACCAGGAATACTGGGCCCAGGGGAAGAATGGATCTTTAACAGTTAATTGTGATTCTGCAGAGAAGTCGGGTTACTTTTTCTTTCCTGGGTGAAGAGAACACTAACTGTAGGACTGTGGTAGTGATTCTTGGACTATAAACACATCTCTTTTCTAGAGGGCTGGACCAGCTTGGTGGGTTAGCTAGAAGGCTTCACTGACAATACATAAACGTACTAATAATTCATCAGCATGTGGAGGCCAGCTGCCACGTTCAGTGGCAGCACTGTTAGGCACCTATCTCTGTCTGGAACACGTCTCTTTTCACCCCCCATCTACATGAATTTGTCTTGCCTTCCTTCCTTCACTGTCAGGCAAACTGAATTTATCTTCACACATGAACCCTTTAATTCTGTCCTTTTGAAGTTCAGAGATAATTGGGCTTCTTGGATAGCTTAGCTGTTGTTTGGGATTTTGTTTTGTTTTACATTCTCTTCCCAAAACATGAATACCCACAACTGACCCCTTGGGTTGAATAGACATTCCTCAAAGTCCTAGAGTCATCATGCAAGGAAGACTCCAGAGAAGAAGAAACAAGGACATTTCTAAAATCACTCGACATTAGAACTGTTAAAAGGAAGTGGTTTCATTTTGTACTTTAGGTTCTTGAAAGGGTACCGGCTGCCAAGGCAGAGAAGTTGTGGACCACCCTTCAAGACCCCTAATTCATACTTGATTACACTTTGTAACAATTCTGCTGTTGTTTTAAAAATCTATTCTCTCTTTCCCCCTCTTTTTCCTTGGAGAATTCACCCAAATTTATATAGCTTCAGCTAGGCTCTCTGGCCTTCACTTCAGTCTCAAAATTTAACACTCAGTCCCAATGCCCTGATATTTACTCATAGGTGTTCAGCTAACTTCAAATTAATAATGCTCATTACATAGTCTGACAATTCCACCCCACCTCCGTCAAATGTTCTCAACCTCATTTTGTGGTTTATTCTCCTAGACACCAGACACGAAAACTCAGAATTGCTTTTGTCTCCTCTCTTCTCTTCTTTCTATGATTAGACAGTCTCTAAGCCTCTTATGTTCTTCCTTTGATCTACTTCTTTGCTGAATTAATGGAACACTTTCTATCTAAACCAACAGTTAGCGTACTTACAAGAGCCCTTGTTTTATTAATTTTCATTTAGAAGTATAATTTTGATATTGTGTACCACTTAGATATGCCACATAATATCATATCTAATAGCATAATAGCATATTAGCATTAGATATAGCCAAAGCTGCATTATCTAAGCCCCATTTATTCAACTTACTGGGCTAACTAATGTTTTTTTGTTCCTTCTTACAAACATTTGCAATGATTCCTGTGGTTTGCCAAAAGTTCAATACTTATCTCTGTTTTCCAAGAGTCAGTTGTTTTTCTTCAAAAAAGCTATTTATACCCCTTAAACTTACCATTATAATTATGTGGATCAATGAGGTATGAGCTGCCATCAAAAAAATGACTTGGTGTTTGGAAAGCTAAGTGGAATGGTTTTGAAAGACTTGAAAAAAGTGAATTGCTAAAAAAATGCTCTTTTAACTTTTAATTCATAGAATAAATGTTGGTATGTATTTCCCTTTTTAATGACTGCTGGCTTTACCTGAGTTTTTCAATTAATTATATATAGCTATTGAAGCTGACCCTATAGCTCTGAAGCTTTTGGTGGGTGTCTTGAGGGATTACAGCACAGTGATACCTGGCATGGGCTCTGGAACCTGTCTGGGTTTAAATCCTGTCTCTATTTCTAACTAGTTGTACTTCATTTTCCTCATTTGTAAATAATGATAATACCAATTTCAACCTCCTATGAGGGTCAAATTTAGTTAATTCACTTTAAATAGTGCATAGCATGTAACAAGTTCTCAGTAAATAGCATTTATAGGTAAAAGGGGGGAATGAGAAAAGTCAAGGTGAAGAAATGATCTAGGATAAAAGCCAAGCAATGCCCCTGATATCAACATGATTCACAAAGTAAGGAGCTATTTCAGCCACTTAACTGAGAAAATATGATCCAGAAGATACTTCTACCTGCTGTAACTAGTAATGACACTAACAAAATAAATGCAAATAATAACAGCATTTTCATGGCACATTAGTAGTTCTCGAGTGTATTATTTTGATCTTTCAGAATAAATATGGAAATTAAAATCAGGTCCCCAGTTCTAATTCTAGTTTTGCCACAAACTACTTAAGTGGCTTCTGGCCAGCTACATTTCCTTTCTGGACTAACGGGCACTATTTGGGTAGTTGGAGATATGTGCCTGCCAACTTTATTAAGTATAGAGTAGCAGGGCTACAGAGAGGCAGGTAGGAAAGAATGAATTAGAGGGTGACTGGGGGCTTAGAGTAAGAATTAAGTTATGACACGATAGCTGTAAAAGGGAGTGTTTCATCTTGAGGGCTTTTGGGTGGCTGAAATTTAAAATTTGTCCAGTTGCTAAGTCGTGTCTGACTCTTTGTGACCCTGTGGGCTGCAGCACGCCAGGCTTTCCTGTCCTTTACAGCTCTCAGAGTTTGCTCACATATTCATTGTATTTTGTAGGCCATAAACCTGTTCATGACTTTAAGTCTGTGTTCTGTGATTCACATTTATTATACGAAAGGGAATGATTTGGGGTTTAAGTGACAAGATACAAAGCAGAAGGAAAACATAGGGGGGAGTGATCCGCGTGGGATCTGGACTCACTCTGAATCTCTCTGTGGAAAAGTCTAAGCAGCGAATGGCTCTTCTGCCATCTTGGGTTGGAATTGCTTCAGATTTAAAGGTGTTGAGAAGCTTGGCTGCCCGTTGTTCAAATGAGGTATATGTCAGTGATGTCAACACAATGTGTTGAGGAAATGTTACATATGTCTGCAATTGGCTACCTCTTGATAGAAGAAACACTGCTGGAAGCCTGGAGACCAGATGTTGCTTTCAATCACACAGAGGTCAAACAGCTTTAGATGAAGAATGTCTGCACCTCCCCATCCCTGGCCCTACCAGAAATATGCAAGGTGATTTTGGTGGAATCATAATTGTTTTAGCTCATGTTCCCATTTTTCTTAGTGTGTGACATTGCAGCTACTAGAACAGAGCAATCAAATTGGTGGCCCTTGGTTCAAGGGCTATGAAGAAGACATCAGAGCCGAGAGATTCCTGTTCATAGGGTCGCATGACCTACATTCCATCCTGGATTTTGCCATTACAGATGTTGAAGGAGTCTGAAAATATCACTTCTTTTCTCTAGTTTCTTAAACTGAGCAAAAATGAGAGCATTATTCTAAATGGCCTGTTACCCTTTCCAGTTTAATATTTTTCAATTATGCAGATATGAAGGAAGCCTGGTCTTGGCTAAGCCTTGGGACAACCACCTGGAAAATCAGTACAGGGGTGTTTCCAGAACAAAAACCTCCTCTGGTATTTCCTACTAGTCCATGTGGGAAAAAACGGTTAAAACAGCTGGTTGGAAACATATCCTGAGCCAGAGTGAGAAATGACTGATTGTGAACTTAATTTTAAAGAACCCTCTAATTAAACCTCTTACAGTCAATAAAATATCTCAGCCTTTGACTAAACCTGTGTGCTAGGGGGAGTTAGGAATGAATATCCATTTCAGGAGAGTTTGCTTCTTTCACATTTGTGAAGGTTTTCTGTTCAGCCACAGTAAAAAAAGGAAAATATCCAGGCTTCTTTCCAATTCAGTTTCATGCCAATAACTGCTTATATATGGAGCATCCATTAAATGAGAAATTTCTTGCTTGGTGCTACTAGTGATGTATAGGACACTGTGAAATATGGAGCATCCATTAAATGAGAAATTTCTTGCTTGGTGCTACTAGTGATGTATAGGACACTGTGAAGCAAGAAATGATTTGTCCCCACTCCTGAGGTTTTCTTCCATGACTAAGTATATCCCCTGGCTTCTTTCCACCCGATACGTCACTCTCCATCAATGAATGTGGGAGATTTATGGACTAGTAAATTTGGGAAGAATTCGAGCCTTGACTCTGCCCTTATTCCTAGAAGTCCATCCCCTTGCATAAAGCGTTTTCTTTGGGTTGCACTGTCCTGCACATGTTTTTTGCTACTATGTGACAAATAGAATGAGTGATACTGCAGTTTTCAGGTAATAATTTAAAAATCCTCCAATTTGTTTTCCATTGATGAGTGGCACTAAGAAATTAAAATTAGAGTGGAATTTAGGGAAGCGAATTACACTTATGGCAAGCTTTTGGTGGGTCAAGATGTATGGTTTCTGGCCACAGACTTCATGTAAGGGCAGGATCTTTTGATATTGGTGATTGGAGGGTCATATTAGACTAGATGAGATTTTATAGTTATATAGTTGGCATTTAATGGCTCTGAACTGAATGAGAGTCTTAAAGACAGGAACATGGTACTTTGACCTTAGTGAGTGATTGAAACTTTTGGAGGTTTTGTCCACAGGCAAAAAGCTATTTTTATATAGAAAGTTATATGTATGAGTTTGGAGAAGGCAATGGCAACGCACTCCAGTACTCTTGCCTGGAAAATCCCAGGGACAGAGGAGCCTGGTGGGCTGCAGTCCATGGGGGTCGCTAGGAGTCGGACATGACTGAACGACTTTCACTTTTCACTTTCATGCATTGGAGAAGGAAATGGCAACCCACTCCAGTGTTCTTGCCTGGAGAATCCTAGAGATGGGGGAGCCTGGTGGGCTGCTGTCTGTGGGGTCGCACAGAGTCAGACACGAATGAAGCGACTTAGCAGCAGCAGCAGAAGTAGCAGCATATGTTACTTCAACTAGCCCATGTGGGTACTAGAAAATTACACCTTGGGCTCATGTATGCTGTGGCTGAAGCGGACAAAGCTGAAACAATTAAAGACAAAAGCAACTCTCTACCAGTCTTGGCATTGATAGGCAGAACAATACTAGCTGCATTTAAAGGACATGACAACTAAATTCCATGCATGCTATGTAGCACTGACGTGGTTCTAGCTTCAAATTGTTACTACCAGGCCAGAGAAACAGCGTTGAATTGGCTATTATGAATCCCTTTCTGCATTTAGAAGTCAGGAGGAAACTGCAGAGACATAAACTCTGAATTCATGTGAGTAGCCCATGGGTTCAAGAGTGGAAAATATTCAAAGAACTCCTGGGAGAGTTTCAAGGTGATTTGGATTTTTTATAGGGGGACAGGCACCTTGAAAGATCATGCCAGAGCATGTATGGAGTTCAGGTCAGAGGAAACCATTGTTTTAAGGAACACTTAGGGAAAAGGCTCTTGATTCCACTAGGTGCCTGAATGAGCACAGTGGTAAAGAATCCACCTGCCAATGCAGGGCATGCAAGACATGCAGGTTGAATCCCTGGGTCAGGTAGATCCCCTGGAGTAGGAAATGGCAATCCACTCCAGTATACCTGCATGGAAAATTCCATGGACAGAGGAGCCTGGTGGGCTGCGGTCCACGGGATCACAATGAGTTGAACACGGCTGAGCACGCATGCAGACAGGTGCTTGAATACACAGGCATATAAGCAGCAATAGAGCTTTAGGAGTAAAGACAAAGATAGATGAGGAAGAAGTGGTCATGAAATAAAGGAAGGTAATGATCAGAGCCACTTAAGTTTGAGGAATCAAGGCACACTTCATGGAGCAGTTGGTGTTTAAGATGGATCTTGACAAAATAGCAGAGAATTTTAGGCTTCTTGTTTCAGAAGGGCCATGGCTAAGTCTAGCAGAAGGAGGAGATTTGGAAGTCCTAGCACCACCTCTGGTTCTGAGCTTCCCTCTCCGCTAGTGTGGATTCATTTAAATGATACATTTGTGTCAGGTGGGCTTTTAAAACAACCTCTTTAAGGGTAAATAGCAGCCAGAAAAGGAAACATGGACATGTATATTCTTCTAGTTAGAATGGATAACCAACAAGGACCTACCCTATAGCACATGGGACTCTGCTCAGTTGTTACGTAGCAGCCTGGATGGGAGAGGAGTTTGGGGAAGAATGCATACGTACATATGTATGGCTGAGTCCCTTCGCTGTTCACCTGAAACTCACAGCATTGTTAACTGGCTGTGCCTCAATACCAAATAAAAAGTTTAAACAAATGAAAAAGGAAATACAGTAGAACTACTCTCTGTTCTTTTCTGGACTTGTTCTTTCCCTATCCTCTTGCTATAACCCTTGGAATTTGGAAGTTTTCAGGTGTGAGTTCCACTAAAGTCAGAGATAAAATGTAATTACAGTAAACTCTTCTGGGTTAAATTGAGATTCTTGGATTATCTCCCTCATTATTTGTCAAAATAATTATTAGGTCTCAGCATATGTGTCTGAAATCAACAGAGAAACCCCCTTTTCCATGGCCCAATCATCTGGCATGGACAAATGTTTTATATCCTCCATGTTCTGATTTCTTATGCCAGATAAGGGGACAGTAAATTTTGTGATGTTTTAAACCCTGGAATAATTTTGTTCTTGTCAGGATTATCCGAGAAACTGCCCTATTGCAATTTACCCCTAATATAAACCATTGAGCTTTTGCTATGCTTGCCTATAATGGGACTGGGACTTTGAACACATTGCTAAAGGTTAGTTTACATACATGCTACCTTGGTGCGCTTAAATATGAAATATCTTAAATCCCATGAAAAAATACATGCTAGTAGATATCTTAATGGTAAGGGATAAAAGAGAAGTTCATGTTGCTCAGTTACATAGAGATTAAACAGATGATAGGAGGAAAAAGGGCTCCATCAGCCTAGGAAAGCATGTTTGGTAAACAATGGAAAATCAACTTTGGCTAAAGAGTTGATTCTGAGTAGATGAGAAATAGAGATAAAACCATAAAGCTACCAAGAATAGAATTTTGAATTAGAAGAGCCCTTTGTGGTCATCTGCTGGGTCTTTTTTTTTTTTTTTTTCATCTGCTGGGTCTTAAAGTGGAATCAGGATAACTTTATTCAGACCAGATCTATGGAATTAGTAGGTATGTAACTTTGTTCAAGTTAACATCATTTGCCTAGAGTTTGCTCATTTTAAAATGAGGCTTAAATAAAGTGAATATTGTAATATGGGAAAATGCCAGGTGAAATTCAAATATATATTAGGTGTTCAATGAGTAATCTTTAAATATTCTGAATCCAAATATATTCCCTCTTCTAATTTAATACATGAGGTACCTGGGGCTCAAAGAAATTAACTTATCTATTTAAGTTTCCAGAGTTAATAGTGGCAGAGATGAGATTCAAATCTACTTTTCTCTTCCCTCCTTGTCTAGTGGGCTTTTGACTGCATCATGTTTAAAGTGGCATGATTATTTTAGTAATAGCCTTAGAGATAGCAAGTTAGATTATGATCACACCAGGGCCCTTGAAAGATAAGGAAAAGAATTGTGCTGTTTTTGTCAAATCACTGATGATTTTGGAGCTGAGGGGAAGCATGAGTCTGGAGATCTGCAAGATGGATTAGAAAAAGGAAATTTTCTGGAAGACATTAATTTCTGTTCCATTTGTAGGCTCCAAGAATATGGGGGAGGGGAGAGAGGCTCTCCCATTACCCAGAATGTGATCAGCTTCAAGCAATGTCTAGTTCATAGATGTAGTTAATAAATATGTGCAATGAAAAATTTTGAAAGAATTAATTAAAGTAAATTGAATAAATAAATGAAATACCTGCATGAATGAATGAAATGGTATTTTGATTACAAACTGGCCTTTTACTTTCTTCCCCTAGAACAGTAGAGTGTTCAAATTGGGACCTGAAAGCTCATAAGGATATGGTCAATGTCTTCTAGGTTATTATTGTTAGAAATGGACTAATTTGACCAAGACCCATTATTTCTTGGGAGTAGCTTATGATCCAGTAGATCCAGTCTAGTTAGGAAAATTAGATTCATAGTCAGATAGAATTGGATTTGAGTCATGGCTTGGATGTAACATTTGCTGGGTGTTCCCCGGTGGCTCAGACAGTAGAGAATCTGCCTGCAAAGCAGGAGATCCAGGTTTGATCCCTGGATCCTGGAAGATCCCCTGGAGAAGGGAATGGCTACTTACTCCGGTATTCTTGTCTGGAGAATTCCATGGACAAAAGAGTCAGATAGGGATTGGATTTAAACCATATTAGCTCTATGATTTTGAGTGATGACTCAAGGGGAGGAAGCAGAGCAGAAGAGGGAAAAAATAGTCTACATAAGATGATTGACAGGGATTAAAAAAAAGAAAACATGCATTTCTAACCCATGAGGATTCCCAGAAATGCTTATAATCAAAGTTCTTTCCTCTGGGCTGGGCTCTATTTTAGCTGGTGAGAGAAGAACCAGTAAAATATGAATTATTCATCAATATAGAGCTATTATCATGGGAATGTGAAAATATATTTATGTGTCCACATACACTGAGAAGCAGGAATATGGTCAGTTTGTCACTTATTCATTTACTTTGCTTTACCTTTGTACCTTCCATTTTTGGACATGAAGCAGAAACCATATCCAAATAGAGCTCAGTTGTCTATTTATTACAAAGTTCTGGGGAGAAAATGTTCAGCAAAGAGAGATGTTCTCTCATTTATCTACATTCTCAGAGTGCATTCCACCTCCCTTGTCATGCTGAATTTTCTACCTGGTGGTTCAACTGTTTTTTTATGTTTTATCCTTGTTTTAACCTCAGTTTTCCTTCCCTCTTAGGCTTCCCTGATGGCTCAGATGGTAAACAATCTGCCTGCAATGTGGGAGACCTGGGTTCAGTCTGAGTTTGGAAGATCCCTTAGAGAAGGGAATGGCTACCTACTCCAGTATTCTTGCCTAGAGAATTCCATGGACAGAGGAGAGTGGCAGCTACAGTCCATGGTATGGCAGAGTTGGTGTCACAACTGAGTGACTAACATTTTCACTTTCTTTCCTTCTTACTGCCCATATCAGAGGCATTCATGTCAATTCCATCATTGATTTAAAGGAGAGCCTTAAAAAGGCTCAATTTAGCTAAAAATCATTTTTATTTGTGTCTTTTTAATTTATTGTTATAAACTAAGAAGAATACAAGGTATTTGCTTGGTGTACCTAAATTTCTCCTATTGCTGGAGAATTTGAACATCTAAATATGTGACTAGGGGCCAGAGCCAACTGCAAGCATTCCACAATGGCAATTAATTAGCTAAGCAAGGAGAGAGCAGGAAAGGACCTGGGCAGAGGCATCCATCTCTTCTGTATGTCATAAATATTATAGGAAGAGAAAGGAAAAATTCTTCAAGTATTCTATGCTACTTAATGTGTTTACTTCAAACTCTAGATGAGACTTTTCGTGATATGGTCCTTGTCTCATTTTCTTGACTTTTTCCCATAGGATTTCTCCCCTATTGCATCATAAGCACATTTAACTACTAATCATTTCCCTAATTTTTCTTGCTTTTCATACAAGCTGCCTTGCATGTGTTTTCCCTGTCTGACATCCCTTTGGACAGCTTAGTTTTCTGAGCCCATTTCATCCGTTGTTAGATAAAGAAAAAATTATCTCCCTCATTGGGGTTGTCGTGTGGATTAAATAAGATTATCCACACGATCCATGTTAATGGCTCAGCACAGTTTCTGGCACATATAAGTGTGGCAATTTTTCATTTGTTTCTTCCTTTGTTTGGTGAATTTCTACTCTTACCTCCAAGAACCATCTCAAATATACTTTTTGCTTTGAAACCTTCCCTGTTTCTGTTCAGGAAAATCATTGTTTTTATTTTATGCATCCATACGATTCTGTCCATATTTACATTACACTCAGCTGGAATTTGGGGCTTTCCCCGGTGGCTCAGTGGTAAAGAATCTGCTTGCCAATGCAAGAGACACAAAAGACATGGGTTCACTCTCTGGGTTGGGAAGATCTGTTGGAGGAGACAATGGCAACCCACTCCAGTATCCTTGCCTGGAAAATTCCATGGCCAGATGAGCCTAGTGGACTATAGTCCATGGGGTCTCAAAGAGTCCTACATGACTTTGCAACTAAACAATAACAACTGTCTTCCCCAAAGGACTGTGATCTTCTGAAATGGGCAGTATAACTTGGTCGTTTTATTTTTTCAACATCTAACACAGTTCCTTTGCAAATAAAAACTTAACATTTGACAAATGATTTTTTTTTGAGCAGATGAGCAAGTGAGTCAGTGAGTGAATGAATAAATGAAAGGAAGATTGTAAAACAATGGACCGTGGTGGAGTAATTGTTCCTAAAAGTGTACCTGAGTGACCGTAGGTTTTGCCTAACTAACTGGTACTTCATTCTTTTGAGAGGAGTCAGGCTGTTGTTTTTATGAGAATGTGAATAGAGTAAGTTAAGAGAACTTACTGAGTTAAGCTCACTTTTTTAGATATGAGATGGAGAAGATGCACTTGGAGAAACTAATCACCTTTGATGATGGGGACAAGAAGAGTAGCAAAAGTAAACAGAAAAAAAGAAGTTAATAAAGGGAGAGCTGGCAGAGTCTGGACAGAGGGAGAATTGTGACAGCTGCTGGATAGAGAAGAGATTTGGGAGAAGGTGGGGGAAAATTCAAAAGGCATTTTGGAAACTTTAAGCCAGCTCTCTTACTTATCTTTTGAAGGGATAAGACAGGGAATTGCTAGTGACTCAGCGGTAAAAGAATTTGCCTGCAATGCAGGAGACAGAGTTTGATCCCTGAATCTGGAAGATCCCATGAAGAAGGAAATGGCAACCCACTCCAGTACTCTTGCCTGGAAAATCCCATGGACAGAGGAGCCTGGCAGGCTATAGTCCATGGAGTCACAAGAATTAGCCATGACTTAGTGATGAAATTACCACCCCCATACTGAAGACAAACCCCAATTTACCTATTCCTGAGACTAATAATATTTTTCTGTCATTTTCTCTAGAAACTCCCAGCTCAGAGACTGGGAATTCCTGAGGGTTGGCTCTTATCTAACACTTGGAAATGAATTATCTGAGGAGATGCACATGCTAACAAAGCAAAAGACTTTATTGGGAAGGGACACCTGGATGGAGAACAGGAGGGTAAGGGAACCCAAGAGGACTGCTCTGCTACTTGGCTTGCAGTCTCAGGTTTTAGAGTAATGGGGTTAGTTTCTGGGTTTTCTCTCGCTAATCATTCTGACTCAAGGTACTTGCTGATGGCCTGTGAATCATTAGCCAAAACGAATTCTAGTGTGAGAGTTTCTGGGAGGTTGGCAGGACACATTGTATCCTCTCTCGTCCCTTTGACCCTTTTCAAATTCTTCTGGATTGGTTTTACCTAATATGGGCTGGCATGTCCTCCCTTCTTTAAGTTCAGTTCAGTTCAGTTCAGTCCCTCAGTCATGTCTGACTCTTTGCACCCCCATGGACTGCAGGATGCTAGGCTTCCCTGTCCATCACCAGTTTCTGGAGCTTGCTCAAACTCACGTCCATTGAGTTGGTGATGCCATTTAACCATCTCATCCTCTATCGTTCACCTTTAATCCTGCCTTCAATCTTTCCCAGCATAAGGATCTTTTCCAATGAGTCAGTTCATCTCATCAGTTCAGTTCAGTGGCTCATTAATGTTGGACTGTGAAGAAAGCTGAGCGCTGAAGAATTGATGCTTTTGAACTGTGATGTTGGAGAAGACTCTTGCGAGTCCCTTGGACTGCAAGGAGATCCAACCAGTCCATTCTAAAGGAGATCAGCCCTGGGATTTCTTTGGAGGGAATGATGCTGAAGCTAAAACTCCAGTACTTTGGCCACCTCATGAGAAGAGTTGACTCACTGGAAAAAACTCTGATGCTGGGAGGGATTGGGGAAAGGAGGAGAAGGGGATGACAGAAGATGAGATGGCTGGATGGCATCACTGCCTCCATGGACATGAGTCTGAGTGAACTCCAGGAGGTGGTGATGGACAAGGAGGCCTAGCATGCTGAAATTCATGGGGTCGCAAAGAGATGGACACGACTGAGTGACTAAACTGAACTGATGGGAATGGATGCCACGATCTTTGTTCTTTGAATGTTTTGTTTCAAGCCAGCTTTTTCACTCTCCTCTTTCACTTTCATCAAGAAGCTCTTCAGTTCCTTTTCTCTTTCTGCCATAAGGGTGGTGTCATCTGCATATTTGAGGTTATTGATATTTCTCCCGGCAATCTTGACTCCAGCTTGTGTTTTCCTCACTTCAGCCCCTTTTCAGCAGCATGGAGTTTTTTTATAGGGTCCTCTTGTGAAACCACTCAGGCAAGCTGTGATCATCCCGCCGGGCCAAGATGAGCAGTTTCAGTTCCCTAACGCTTTTAGCATGGACTTCCCTGGTAACAGCTAAGTTTTCATCTGACCCTCCTAGATATCTCTGACCATGGCTTCTGAGGATGTGTCCTTCGCAAGTACCGCCTGAGTGGAATTGTTCACTGATGCGGGTCTGTGTTGAACTTCAGCTTAACCATGTGCCTTCAGAACTGATTTCTGCCTGAGAAGAGGAACCAGCTCTGCTACTCTGCCTTTGTTATACTCCATATGATTCATCTTTAACCCCAGGTGGTGCTAGTGATAAAGAACCTGCCTGCCAATGCAGGAGACAGAAGAGAGTCAGGTTCCATCCCTGAGTCAGGAAGATCCCCTGGAGGAGGGCATGGCAAAAGAATTCCGTGCACAGAGAAGCCTTAGGCTGCAGTCCTTAGGGTGGCAACTAGTCATACATGACTGAAGCACTTAGCACGCATACGCATACGATCCATCTCTAATCCGAGATGAGTATTCACCGAACGTGTGGGGTGGTTGGGAGCATGATACATGACATTTGCCTTCTTGGAAAAATTTCAAAGCATTAACATCAGCCAGTCCCTCTCATAAAGCAATAGTGTAAACATCTTTATTACTACCCTATATCTGCTTTGTGACAGAGGAAGTAAAAATAGAAGAAAAAAAGTTATTTTCTCCTATGTACCATCAAATTATGTCGAAAATAAGTGAGCTCTGACGGAAATAACTAAAATGTGAGGTACTTGGTTAGTAACTGATTCTTTAAATTGACCATGTGGCAGTCAGCACAATAACATGGGTGATTTTCCCATCAGTAGAAGGAGAATCACTACAGAAACATCAAAGGGCAAAGAGAGACACAAGATTAACAGCCATAAGCTCTTCTGAGTTTATTAGAGAATGGATTTCTGCAGGGGTTTGGGACAGAATCACTGATTTAGTAAATTATAAAATTACAAAATCAGACTGGTAACATGCTGAGCTGTTTACAAGCTAATGTTTATGAATGAAAAGGAGACAACAGGGATGAAAATGAATTTATATTGTTTCTGTACCCTATTGTATGATTTCCCAAAGGCTATCTTAACACATGACGTGTATTTTCACTAGAGGAATAATTGGGTGTGCTGGTGGATTTGTCCTAGGCCAACTCCTGGTGGCCAGTAAACAGGGGTTTCCTGTCCTACCTAGTATGATTCCAGAGAAGTAAGATCCTTCTTGCGACGCTTGAAACAGTAATGATTTAGCCCTTTGGAGTGCATTAATCTCTTTATGTGACCATCTCAAAACAGGCAGTAATTTCTTCCTTGGTTTAGTAAGAGATTTTTGTTTCTAATACTAGAGCTCAAAGGTTTTATGTGTGTGGTAGTAATGATGAAAAGGGCAGAACATTGAATAAATAAATTGTAATTTTATCCTAATATGAAGTTATTTGGGAAATTGATTCCTAAAACTGACAGTTAACTGTCAGCCCCAATCATTCAGGATATGTTTGATGAATTGATCTCATGAAACTGCTAGAGACAATACAAAGTCAAAGATGCCTTCGAACTCAAAACAAATGATGGACCCCACAATAAGACAGGACAGAGGAACTAGGTCCTTACTGCATGATTTTAATAACTTTTTGCCCTTGGGCAAGAGTTTTATCTCTAAATGAAACTCTGAACTTTACCTGGAAATTGAAGTTGGGTAGGGAAAAGAAAGGGGGTTGGCTGAGGAGATCTTAGGTCGTGTAAAATGACAGCTATTCCCACATGGCTGTCTCCAAGAGGCTGAATTTGACGCTCAGCTGAAACATCTGCAGAAAATATGAAGAAAACACACCCACATACAACTCAAAAGAGGATCCTTCACATGTGGCTGTTGGAATCGTTAACCAAAGAGTCAAAGCAAGTCATAGGCCAAAAGTTCACTGTAAACATAAGATCACAGAACTAACCCATTGCAATCCATGATTTGTGTCAGTGCTAAATAATCCCCATAAACAATACAAATAGAAACTTATTCTTTCTGGTACTTTAGAATTTACAAAGCACTCTTCCTTACAGGGGACTAAGGCTTTGAATTACTCTCCTCATTTTACACATGTGGAAGCTGAGGCTTCATGAAGTTAAGTCCTTTTGTAAAGTCATACAGGAGAGCCCAGGCTTATATGCAAACGTTCTGCTCACAAACCCTAGGTAATCACACTAATTTTTAGAACCCAATTAAACATTGCCATGATATATCACCTTTAGAAAATTATATCCTAGAGTTATCTTCCAAAGGTTCTATTAGAGGAGATCAAAACTAATTAACTAATCTGAGGACTACTGAATCAGTTGATAAAATAAACCAGCCTTGCTCTCTCCATTTGTCAGTTCTAAACAGAGAGACTGGAATGAATGGGGCTGGGGCTTTAATGTCCATCTGGAAGATATCTTCTTTGCAACATTGCTGTATATCACCATATGGGTCAGAGAACCAGACTCATCATCTATATAAATATTGTTGTTAAATTACTTCTCATTGTGAAGGTTTGAGCCTCATTAGATCTAGAATAGAAAGAACACATTAGCTTAGTGTTTACAGCTAACTACTGTTTTCCATTTTAGATTTAGTGCAATAAATTTAGCAAACGACACTGAAAACAACCCTTGCTTGAAAGATATAATTGAAATGTATTATAGCATTAAAATATTACAACTGGATACAAACTTTATCTATTAGCAGTTCATTTTCATTAAAAGCTTCTAGTTTGGAGGACCCAATGGATACCACTTGGAAAGTAGAAAGAGTGAAATCATTAAGGATGCCAGTGACAGTGGTTTTTTTTTTTTTACTTTTGTAGTTGCTTGTTTCTGCTTTGTAAAAGAGAATTGTAAAGGGCTGAAGAATTTGAGAAAATTGCAAGTGAATTTGTGAAGTCAGTTTTAAAAGGCTAGGCTCTGCCACTTATAATATCTATGCTGTGACTGGGCACCACGTTTAATATGCTGGAGGTCTGCTGATTGCACAAGCAATGGACCACTTGCATTTGCAATTAGCCACTCACACCCTTGTTTTTCCTCACAACCCAAGAGGTTGATTATGTGATTGTTGGTATAACAATTAGTACACGTGAAGAGAAAAACTCCCCAGAAGCCTCCTGAGAGTGTTTTTTCATTGAAAGCCTCAAACATGAACTAATTAGGTCAGAAAGCACAGGAGATGGTCCACAACATACACACTTATTGTGCGATAGAAATTGTCCCCTCCAACCAGTTCTACAGAGGGATGGTTCTCTGCTCCAGCGCAGAGTGGCAGTGGTGGTGATGGTGGGGGTGGTGTAATATAAAGGGAGTTGGAAGCCATCCTATTCTTAGATACATCTTCCTCACTGTAAGCTGACTCTGAAATTTTTAAAACACCTAGACAAAGGATAACCCAGAGGAACATACAGAAAATCAACCATATATCAGAATGACTTTTTCTTTTCCTCCCCGCCTTCCTTCCTTCCTTCCTTCTTCCCCCTTCTCCCTTCCTTCCTTCCCTCCCTTCAATTACATTCTGCTTCTAGAAGAATGGCAAATTAAGAAAAAAACAAAAAACAACCCATGAACAGCTTTTCAGTATAAACACTTAGAAAAGTAGATAAAATATTTTAAAATATTACAAGTATATGGTCGCAAGAAAGAAAGGGCAGTTTTCATATACTTACCAGCAGTAATAAATTGTTAACTATAGGAACCAATNAAAAATATAAATACAAAAATATGAAATAAAATCTGGTGAATTAAATTTAGCAGTGTATGTCAATGGAGAAGGAAATGGCAACCCACTCCGTATTAATGCTTAGAGAATCCCGTGGACAGAGGGGCCTAGTGGGCTGCTGTCCGTGGGGTCGCACAGAGTTGGACATGATTGAAGCAACTTAGCATTCACGCGTGCATTGGAGAAGGAAATGGCAACCCACTCTGGTATTGTTGCCTGGAGAATCCCAGGGATGAAGGAGCCTGGTGGACTGCTTTTTATGGGGTCGGACAGAGTTGGTCACGACTGAAGTGACTTAGCAGCAGCAGCAGCAGCAGTGTATGTCAAAAATTAATCACCATAAAAAGGTAGGTTTTATTTAAGGAATATAAGAAAGTTTTAACCTCAACAAATCTATCATTATAATACACAGTAGAAGAAAAAGTTTATGAACATTCTAATGAATTAATAAAAAAAAGCATTTGATAAAATTCAGCCTATGTTTATTAGTAAATCTTCTTAGTATACCATGAACAGGCATAAAAATGTGTAATTTATAAAACACACCTATGAAAAATCTTTAGCAAATATCCTTGTTAATAATGAATCTTTGGTTGTATCCTATTAAAGTCAAGAAAGAAAAGTATGGTTATTATTATTAGTTTTACTCTGCATTGACCAGTAGCTCTTAGGTAGTATGGCAAGATATCAAAAGTAAAACATAAATATTGGAAAGGAATAAACACTTACTCTTATATTATTGTATAGGAGAAAAAATGATTCTACAAATTACTTGAACTAATAAGAGAGCTTAATAAGGTTGTTAGTAAGATGATCAATACATACTCTATGTATGAACAACAACAAATATGTAGAAAATGTAAAATAAAAAGAAGGTGCCATTAAGAACAGCAACAGCATACAAAAATGTGTGCCTATAAATAAACCTAGCAAAAGATGGAGAATCTTAGGAACCTAAAGTCTTAAAGCTGAAAAAAGTAAAAGAAAAACTCAGTAAATAGAAAAAAGTACACCTTGTTTTTTAGAGATAGAATCAATACACTGTTTTGGATTTCTCCCACATTGATCTATAATTACAGTGAAACTCCAACCAAATTGATAATAGTTTCACAAACTCATCATAAAATGTTTCATTGGAAAAACATAGAGCCAAAACAGCCATCAGAATCTTAAGAAGAAAAGTAGGGGAAAATTTGACTTGTTTGACAAAAAACTAACACTAAAGTGTTGATGGTAATGACATAGCAATAGACAAAGAGATTAGAAATAGAAAAAGAAGACCCAGACTTAATTATACATGGGATAAGGTATACAACACAAGCGGCATTACAGATCACTGGAGGAAGGAGAGACTATTAAAAAAAAAGTTGCCTCCCATCTAGAAAAAGTAAAGTTAGATCTCTTCCTAACATACAGAAATAAATTCCAGATGGAAACAACACCAAAATGTGAGAAGAAAAACTGTTAAGTGTTTAGAAGGAAATACAGGAGAGTATTTTTATAATATTTTGATAGGGAAGGATATTTTAAGTTTCAGAAAACATGAACCATTGGAAAAAAGATTACATTCTAACCAATATTTCTAGTAAGTAACAATATACACAGAGACCAAGACACTGGTTTGGTAGTGATGGTGGATGCCTAGGAATCTGTTACTTACTGTTCTGTACACTTCAAATATTTGAAAAGACTCATAGTTAAAAATTAAAAACAGTAAGGGCTAAAAGATACTTTAGAAAACGTGGAATAAAGTACAGGGCAGTAGAGCTGGAAATGATGGCTTGTTTTTCAACCTTCTTGCTTCTTTGTTTCCTCCAACCTGCTGAAGTATCATTTATTCTACTTATAAGCGCTTGCCTCTAGTCTCTTTCCAGTTCAGTTCAGGACACCATGCTTTAATGATGCAGAGATTATCTGAGGCTGACTATCGACAGAATTATGACTCAGAGATTCTGCTCTAAGTCCCTGGAGGCGTTTTTTCTCTGACATACCAAAAAGTGTTTATTGGGTTTATGACAAAATATTTCTTAGGGGGTAGATGTATACTCATTTCCATAAATTGGCACCCAGTCACAGCAAGCCAATCCATTTATGAGTGTTGAAAATGCCCTTTCAGTGATAATTCAGCTTGTGAATTTGCACAGACAATTCCCAGAAGGGTTTGTTTGCAACTTACTTGCTGTGATCCTCCTACGTGGCCTCACCCTCTGTGGCAATTGCCCCAAGCTGCCAGCCCACACAGCCCCACATGGGTGAGGATGGTACGTGGTGAGGATTTCATTCCACCATTTGTTTTTATTATCTGAAGTCTTTTTCCTAGGACATCGGATTTCATAGGGAGGGTTTATTGTTGACACAGATTGAGCTTGCATTTTACTAGGTTCTTGGGCTCCCTGAGCCATGGAAAAGCTGAGTTTATGGCAACGTGAAGACTGTTGAAGCCAGTCTCACTGGAGCTGCCCTGTTGACATGTGTGAATCCATGGAAGCGTGATGCGGCTGTCAGCTTATTGCTCTATCACCGGGAAGTAGTCCCAAAGTACGAAGACAACGTAACATCAAGGTTAGTTCAGGATATAGTTGGACAAATACTGGCTTGACAAATGAAATCACATGCAGTTATATGTACTAAAGAGCTGACTAAACTTAACTAAACTATTTGGCTCATGATGATTTTCCAGGAACACTAGATGAGTGACCATTTAAAGTTTATTTTCATAGTTGATTTATGGAGCTTTAGGTAAGTACAGATATTAAAAGAACTCTAAATGCTAATTTCTGAAATTCTAAACTGATGCCATCGACCCGAGGTTTTGATCACTACTGCAACACAGTGATCCATCAGCTCTGCCGGGTCTGTGGCATGGGCACTGCTGGCACTCTGCCCTGACCACCTATGGTCACTTTAACCCTTCAAGGGCTTCCTTCCCCTGGGTTTGATTTGTCTTTGTTGCAATGGCCCAAACCTGCAGAGAGATGGAACTGTTGGGCCTTTAGGACTTACTCCCACCATACTTCCAGGTGGCCCTTAGTAGATGACAGCTGGGACTTTGACTTTCAGAGGCCAATTCCCAGCTTCAAATAGGCTCACAATGATTCTGAGCAATATCTTACTCTTCAGAATTCCTCCAAGGGATCAGACTTTTTGCTTGTTTGTAGCCTGCATCCCATACTCTTTCAGTGACTTCTCCTAAGCAATAGACAAGAGATTGGGAGTATAAAAAGAATACCCAGTAGCACACTTACTTATACCTGTCCTTAATGGGACATATACATAGGTTTCCCAGGTGGCTCAGTGATAAACTATACTCAGCCATTAAAAAGAATACATTTGAATCAGTTCTAATGAAGTGGATGAAACTGGAGCCTATTATACAGAGTGAAGTAAGCCAGAAAGAAAAACACCAATACAGTATACTAACACATATATATGGAATTTAGAAAGATGGTAATGATAACCCTGTATGCAAGACAGCAAAAGAGACACAGACGTGTAGCACGGACTTTTGGACTCTGAGGGAGAGGGAGAGGGAGAAGGAGAGGGAGAGGGTGGGATGATTTGGGAGAATGGCACTGAAACACGTATACTATCATGTAAGAAATGAATCGCGAGTCTATGTTCGATACAGGATACAGGGTGCTTGGGGCTGGTGCATGGGGATGATCCAGAGAGATGCTATGGGGTGGGAGGTGGGAGGGGGGTTCAGGATTGGGAACTCATGTACACTCATGGTGGATTCATGTCAACGTATGGCAAAACCAATACAGTATTGTAAAGCAAAATAAAGTAAAAAAAAGAAAAAAAAAAAGAATACATCTGCCAATGCAGGAGACTCAGGAGAGGTTTGATCTGTGGGTTGGGAAACCCCCCTGGAGGAGGAAATGGTAACCTACTCCAGTATTTTTATCTGGAAATCTCATAGACAGAGGAGTACGGTGAACTGCAGTCCATGGCGTTGCACAGAGTCAGACATGGCTGAGCCACTGAGCACACAGGCAGGGCACACACCTGGATGCATTCATCTCAGCCTTGGCCACTAGGGAACCCAGCAGAATACACAGATGGTTTATTAGAGCTTTCCTTAGATGGGGAAGAAGACTGAGCGGCCCCGAACTGTTGAGGTGGTTGAGATTGAATCTATGAGCTGTGGGAGCCAGAGGGGAGACTGAGGACGATCCTCATTAGAGAATCTGAATGTTCAAAGGAAACATTAAGCAACTTCACAGGTTTGCCTCTGGACAACATTTATCTAAGTCGTTGGATGATCACCTCAGTTATCTGGATTTATTTTGCTGGTGAAGACAATTGTAGAGTTCCTTGCTTGATACTATGCCCCTCCATGACTCTGCCCTACTTCAGAATGATCTTCATATGTGAGTTTAAATAAATACAAGCTTGCCGTTTCCTCCAGAGACAGACTTTACAATCTCCAGCTTGGTAGGCTACTTGGAAACATGTCTCAGAAATCATCTGGTTTGGGGAAACATCCATGTTTTATAAGGATGTAAATTCTCTTCCAGTTAGGGATCTAGTCATCTGAAGGGCACATTATGGGCTTTGGCCCATTTGAAGAATTCTGTCTTTGTTTATGGATACACATATAGTAAAAGTTAAAAGCATGACTGGAAATGATAAACCCCAAGCCAAGATGGTGGTTACTTCTTGGTGGGAAGGAGGGAGAGGAATGTGGCTGGAGAAGAGTTCACCGAGATTCAGTTACACATGTATATTTAATTTAATCTGGATAACAGGAACATAACCCTTTTTAAAAAAAAAATTGAAGTTTCCTCCAAATATTTTATTTCTTTTTAGAAAAATTTACTAGATTAAAATTGATTTACAGTGTTGTATTATTTTCAGGTATATAGCAAAATGATTCGGCTATACATATACATATATTCATTCTTTTATGAGATTATTTTCTCATATAAGTTATCACAGAATATTGAGTAGAGTTCCCTGTTCTATATAGTAGGTCCTTATTGGCTATCTATCCTATATATAGTAATGTGTGTTTGCTAATCCCATGTTCCTTATGTATTCCTTCCCTTCTCATATTCCCTTTAGTTACTCTAACTTTGTTTTCTATGTCTGCAAGTCTGCTTCTGTTCTGTAAATAAGTTCAGTGATTGCTTTTCTGTTTCTGAATGAGAAAGACTCCAGATGGAAGGGGTATATCCCCTTTACCCTTTAGGTACTCTGCCTACCTTTCTCTATCAACAGACCCCCTTGTCCTCTGGCTTCTGGTTGGGTTTATGGGGAACCCATTGAGAGAATTTGTGTTTAAAGGAGGAGCATAAGAGTGGGGAATGTGTTTTCTCACTTCCTTCTCTGAGGGCCTCTGGAGACCTAACTCCTATAGGTCCAACATCTCCATGTCATCCTCCTTGAAGCAGGCAGGGCTCCACAGAAGACACTAAGTACTCTCCAACTAGGTGATTTGAAGACAGTTTAATAAGGAGCTGTTTATAAGTGACAGTAGAGATCTTATAGTATCTGGTTCCAGAAGGGAGAGGTAAGAGAGGGGTTTTGCAACAGAATAAGAATTCTATTTTCCTCTTCTCTGCTTCTAAAATACATATGTGTTTTTTCAGTGACAAGTAAATTCTTCCTGGGTCAGAGATCGAGGAGAGGGTTTATACTTTCCTCCAGCCTCCAAATTTGTCTTTCTACATGTACAGCTACTGAGACCTAAATCAGTTATTACTGGGCATCTATAATTGAGAAGGTGGTATGTTAGCCATCTTTCGGATACAGCATAGAAGAACCATTTATCTCTGGTTTCGAGGCCCTTACTATCTATCTGAATATGTAAGACATACATGCATGAAATCATCTGACTATAAATGAATCTCAGAAGAAATGTATAACTCATATATATAATATATATTTGCACATTATGTATATATAACAGTCATGTATGGATATGAGAGTTGGACCATAAAGAAGGCTGAGCACAGAATTGATACTTTTGAACTGTGGTGTTGGAGAAGACTCTTGAGAGTCCCTCAGACTACAAGGAGATCCAACCAGTCAGTCCTAAAGGACATCAATTCTGAATATTCATTGATGCCGAAGCTGAAACTCCAATACTTTGGCCACCTGATGTGAAGAGCCGATTCCTTAGAAAAGACCCTGATGCTGGGAAAGATTGAAGGCAGGAGGAGAAGGGGATGACAGAGGACAGGACAGTTATATGGCCTCACCAAACTGACGGACATGAGTCTGAGCAAGCTCCGGAAGATGGTGATGGACAGGGAGCCTGGTGTACTGCAGTCCACGCGGGCGAAGACTTGGACATGACTGAGTGACTGAACAGCATATATAGAATATCTGACGCTTTCTAGCTACATTGTCTTTGGCCAGGTTGTTTTATTCTTCTGAGCTTTTGTTCACCTGCAAAAGTAGGGTTACTTTTAGGGTCAATATGATTAAAATGATAATTTTGTAAAGTTTATACATTGCCTAGTGTACACCTCTACTTAGATGGACCTCTACCAGACAGCTTAACTTTTACATTTAGCATTCTTCAAGTGACTTCCTAATTTGCTCTGCATTTCCAAATATCCACTTCCATGATAGAGTTCCCATTTGAGTTAATGATGACTTTCTTATGTCTAAAGCCTCATCTTCCTATTTTCTGTTACATCTCACATTCCAGCCTTTGGAAATTATTCTTGGATTTCCCTTCCAGTATATCTCAAGTCCACTCACTTCTTGCCATATCACTATGGTCAGTGTGGTCTAAGCAAACATCATCTGTAGTCTGATCATTGGAAAGTTTCCTAACTAATCTACATGTTTCTATCTAAATCCCTTAGCATATGGCATGGTTGTCTGTTTTCCTAGTTTTGTTTAGATGGCTTAGAACTGTTGAAATTTAGATTCCAGAACTTTAACAATATTTTTCTTGTGGCAATCATTTCTTATTGGGAACCCTTTTTTGACCATTTTTCCTAATTTGTGACTTTTATAGTTTTTGGTAAGGAAAACATACACCCTTGCCGGAAATCATGAAGAACTCATTGAGAGTCAGCCACTGAGCTTTAAAAATTTAAAATAACATTGAATGATTATGTTAATCTGGGTGGCTAGATCCTCTATCCCCATTTACTGAGAAATTTCTAAGGAGTGTTTCCCAATAAAATTCAGAAATTTGCTTAATAGTCTCTGGCTTGAGGCATTCTTTTTCCTTCCAAATATGGATGATTTAAAGTTTTCTGTCACTAAAAGATTCTGAACCAAAACTCAGTCATGATATATCAATCAAACAAATCCTATTCACCTTTGGACTATGTGTGCAATGTGTTTGATAAGCATTCATAGAAGACAATCTTTATTCAAGTTGCACAGATGCCTGCAGATCTAATTCAGAGAAGAATATATTTGACCTTATCCTCGGAAAACTTATGTTTCAGTGGCAGAGACAGAAATGTATACAACTTACTTTAATATACTGCATATGGATATGATCCATGTGTGGGTAGGTCATATCAGAAGACTAAACAGCTATTAACGTCCACAGTATGGAAATATAATTAGCAAGATGATTCTCAATCAGAGTTCATTTACACTTTCATTGTGCAACAGAGTCATTTGCCAGTTTAACTAAAATGTTGTGATTTGATAACAGGTGTTGAAACAGAAAACTGTTAATAGAATCTGGGTCCTTGCCATAAAATGTAGAGGTTATGGAAATCCAAACACAGTTTACATTTTCTCCATGACACTAAAACATTTTTGAAGGCAGGAAAATTCTTTCCCTTAAAACAAGTAGTCATTTGCCTAAAGAAATGACATGAAAGCAAAATACTTATTCTAAGCTCATCTTCTCTGTGTGGATATGATCGTGGACATACATATCTAAGCTGTGACATGTGTATCTCTCTCCTGCAGATTGACATCCCCTTTTTTAAGATATGAAATGGAAAGTGTTAGTCACTCAGTCTTGTCTGACTCTGCAACCCCTTGGACTGTAGCACACAAGGTTCCTGTATCTATGGAGTTCTCCAGGCAAGAATACTGACGGTGGGTAGCTATTCCCTTCTCCAGGGGATTTTCCCAACCCAAGGATCGAACTCAGGTCTCCAGCATTGCAGAGTTTCTTTACCATCTGAACCATCAGAGAAGTCCGTTTTAACATATGCTCTCTCATTAATCCCATGTTTCATTTTTTCTGCTTAAGGAACTTGAGCCCAAGCTAATACCTTCTGTTATACTGGTCCAATTCTCATGTCCCTTCCATAGGTGCATTTCAGACAGTCACATACTTTCCCCCTTCACACCATTTCAGTCTTTGAATTCCTCAAGTCTTTCCTGGAGCACAAATCTTTCCTAAGATCTATATGTAGTAGATTTGCCTTTGGGATTTGTTGATCTATTCCCAGCAAACCCAGTGATAAATGCTGTTTTAAAACTTGCTTTCAGCTCTAGATAGAGAATGAGTTCAATTAGTTATTTCCAAAGTGAGAGTTGATATTGATGCATGTATAATTTCATGAGATGATTCATAATAAATCTTGCATCTTTGGAAGTCATTCACAGGAATTATCACTGCTTTCATTAATTTTATGATTTGTTTCTCTCTACCAAAAAGTTCACTGACTACATATTGAAAAAGAACTTGAAAAAAATATAAAGCACAAAATCCAAGAGAAGTATCCATCAAAAAATATTTTTTTGTGAATAATATGTAAATTCACATCAGAGTTTCTCATAAATGGAATGGTTTCATGGTAAATTAAAAAGTAGAGTTAATAGATGCACAACATTTGGTAATGTTTAAAGAGATGACATGGATTCCCAATACAGTACATCCTGTTGGAGGAGATAATGGATTGGAGCATTTTAACCCTCTCATTACAGATGAGAAGATTTCTACAGTAGTGACAATAATGTTCACCCAATATCTGACTGCTCCCCTTCATTTCCTAGCCTTTCTTGTAGTTGATGTGGCACCATATGGCCAGTTCTGGACAATGTCCTGTGAATAAAAGCGATCCTTGCAGATCTGAGGGATTGAGGGTGGCCATGAGTTTTCTGTGCTCTCTTCCTCAGATGTGGCAATCCCGAATGTCATGTGTTGGCATCACCATAAATAAGATGGGGGGTATCATCAAATCAGTGCTCTTGTTGACAGTGGAACAATGCCTTCTGCTGACTTCTGTTGGGCGCAGAGTGTGAGCAGCCGTTTTAGCTTGAGCTGCTATAACTAATACCATGGACTGGGGGACTTAAACAACAGACATCTATTTCTGATAGTTCCGGAGGCTGGCATGTTTAAGATCAAGATGCCAGCAGATTCAGCGTCTGGTGAAGAATCTATTCTTGGTCTACAGATGATCATCTTCCTGCTATATCCTCACCTAGTTGAGAGAGAGATTGCCTCTCTTGCGTCTCTTCTTGTAAGGGAAGTAATTCCGTTCATGAGAGCTCCACCCTCATGACATAATTTCCTCCCAAAGACCTCACGCCACACTGGGGAATAAGGGGGCTTCAATATAGGCCTTTTGGAGAAACACAAACATTTATAGCAGCAACATATAAACCTTCACAGTGTGCTGTCACTGAGATTTGGGGTCAGTTTGTTACTAAGCATTACTTGGCCTAATAAAAATACCTTCTGCAGAGAAATAATGCTTCCTGCCTGGATTTTTTCAGCACAGTGTGCTGTGCTGGGCAGTGCCTAGTCATTCAGTCATGTCCAACTCTTTGTGACCCCATGGACTGTAGCCCACCAGGCTCTTCTATCCATGGTGATTCACCAGGCAAGAATACTAGAGTGGGTTGCCATGCCCTCCTCCAGGGGATCTTCCCAAGCCAGGGATCGAACTCAGGTCTCCCACATCATAGTCAGATTCTTTACCATCTGAGCCACCAGGGAAGCCCAAGAATACTAGAGTGGGTAGCCAATCCCATCTCTAGGGGATCTTCAAGACAACTTGAACCGAAGTCTCCTGCGTTGCAGGCAGATTCTTTACCAGCTCAGCTGCCAGGGAAGCCCTTTCAATGAACTATCTGAATTTAACGTGGATATTTACCATAGAATCAGGGTTGCATGTCCTTTTGTATGGAAAAAGGAGGGAACCATGACACTTAAACTTACAAATAATGTCATTGCCGAAAAAGCTGCCTACATCTACGTGGCTTATCATGATAATGAAATTAATAAGAAAAAGCTTAAAATAAGGAATACAAAGAATATAACATACTTTCTGTCTGATTTTTCTTCTTTCTAAATATACTAAACAGATGTAAAGGCACCTGGATGTGCTAGGACTCAAAATTGTGACCGTCTAATGTGGAAATTCAGCATATTAACATGTACAAATGCAATGAGATTCATTTCCCTGCAGCTGTTTCTAATGTACAGTTCATTGTCTATCTCAATTAGAAGCTCATCTTTTGCAATACCATTTCCTTCTCTGTGGTTGATTTGATCAAACATCCTATTGTTTAAGCCAAAAACATAACTTTACCAAATCAGCCATAGTATTGTTCAAAATTCATCATTCATTATATTATTCTTCATCAATGCTTATGATACTAATATCTGCAAAAAAGGAACTGAATCTTAAATGAAGCTTTTAAAATCCACTTGAAGTAGTTTGTGAACAGAGAGTTTCTTTACTTCTTTTTTTTAAAAGGAAAGTAAAATGATTCAGTCTTGGATGGATCATGACAATACCAAACAGATGCAAATAAATATTAAAGTAATATATTTTAGGGTTGGCTCACAGCCCAAATTCTTTGCCCCAGAAAATTACATAAATGCTCTAGTGTGCATGTGGTTTATATTTAAGGTGTAATGAGCTGTTCAAATAGAGAAGGGCAGGCAACCATATTAAAAATAAACATCAAATTTTAACAAAGACACATCCACTTAGTTTGCAAATAGTCCTAATGGTTTCAGCGTACTGCAACTAGTCCAGCCTACATCTTTGGTTGAAACTAATTTCCAGATTCAGAGTCTTCCAGTTAAACTGTGATCACATTGTCAGAGAGAGAGCAGTCTGTGATGAGAGGGTAGAAATAAGAGTGAAATAGGGTCGCAGGGGTAGGAGTCCTTAAGACTGTTTAACCAAGGCTGGTGGATCGAAAGTCGGCCTCAGTCTATGTGTGATGGGCATCGTAGTGGTATCTTCCTGACTGGTCCTGGGCACCTCCCTCTGGGTTTTGATGCCAACTTCTTACGCAGTACTATTTACAAAACCTTAGGGGAAACAATAAGTACACCCCTCTCTGCTTATTTTAGGTTTAAAACACATGCAGGATAGATTTCAAGTGCTTAAAGCACACACACACACACAGACACACTGCTCATATTCATCATCTTCTCTATTTATAATGGCAAATCTGCCCTGATATTTGCCTCAATAAGTGGTCTTTGTAACCAGGGAACTAGCCTTGATTCTCAGCCCAAAGAAATGCTGGGATTCTGTCTTTGAAAAGATCAAAAGTGAGATCTATGGTTCCAATAAAACCCTATGTTCTAGTTTATAGTTTATAAACCATAAAATGTTAACTCTCCTTGGAGTCTTCCAAGTTTCAACCGAAAAAATGCCAACCGATCTTGAAATAAAACAGCTAATCTCAGAGTTTTACATCGCTGAGGGTTGACAACTTCATCTCTCTTTTTGCTTGCTAGAGACTAGAAGTTGGAAAGCAGTTATATCACCCACTTAGACTTGACTTACAAATAAGTAGCCAAAGATATTTTGAGTGGCAGGTTTCCAAGTTTGCAGAAACAAGATGATGAGCCTAAACAAAACAAAACCTAGTTGGAACTAAACACTCTAGGTCATCTAACACCAGTCAGTGCATTAACTAGATTTTCAGATGGTTGATGATGCCAATATTTCTGTCAGTATGATCATTAAGGTAAGCCCTGTTTCCTATAATATCGAAATGACTTCAAATCCCATCTTTGGTTCTTATGTTTCTTGTAGATTTTTCTTTCTAAAAATCAGATGGTACTTTTCACCTACCCATCGAGTGAAACTTCCCTAACTATCTGAAATGTCTCTGGTTTCCAAAAACTACAATGAAAAACTTGTAAAAACATTTCAAGAAAAAGATAACATGGAAACATGGGCTAAAGTTTAGTCTGTCACAAAGATGAATTTCACATCTGGAATTTACTTGGACCCACTTTCTGCAGGCTAGGTCATGGAAGGATTTTGCAGAAAAAGAAAGTTGACTATCCCAGGGTTATTTCATGGCATATCTGACTCTCCGATGTCTTGAAAGTGGTTGCATTATCTCAGACAGGAAATTCACTATTTACCCTCTGACAAGGAGGAATCACAAACTTCTAAGCTTTTTGCATTTTACAAAGAGTTGGAGGCAGTGGGGGCTTTATAAGGCATTTGGCTGAATGAGTTGTGTCATTAGGCAGATAATTGGAAAAAAATCTGAATGAGGTCAGTTTAAAGTAAGGTGGGAAAAATGTAAAAATAAGAATCTCTCTAGAAATTTTATAGTTTTATTGGAAAACATTTGAGAATGGGAGAAAACTACATGGCTATTATTAGGAAGAAGAAAAAATGTTTTATCCTCTGGCTAATAATTAAAATTGCCTTGTTGCTTGTTCTGTTAAATGCCTTTTTTCATTGTTAAAGTAATATATACCTTAAAAATTCCAAAGATATAGAAGTATATGGAGTTAATGATATAGTTTTTCTTTTGTCCTCTACTTTTCACTTTTAACCTTTACCTCTCTTCCTCATTTTAATAACGGTCAAAATCAAAGAAAGTACATATCCTGTAAACTTGCTACTCAAAGCCTTGTCCACAAACAAGCAGCATTGACGTTCTGAGAACTAGGTAGAAATGTAGAATTTTAGGTCACATTTTGGACTTATTGAATCAGAATCTGCATTTTAATAAGGTCCCTAGTGATTTGTATGTCTATGTATTAAAATTAGCATGCATTGTCCTACAACCCTGAACTTTCACTTGTTGGAATCTATTATACAGAAATACAATACGTACATAAAGCTACAAATATATATACACACACACATACAAATATACATATGTATATATATATGTGCATGTGTGTGTGTGTGTGTATATATATATATATATATATATGTATAGGCTTCCCTGGTGGCTCAGCAGTAAGGAATCTGCCTGCAATGCAGGGCACACAGATTCGATCACTGGGTCAAGAAGATCCTCTGGAGGAGGGCATGACAACCCATTCCAAAATTCTTGCTGGGAAAATCCCATGGAGAGAGGAGCCAGGCAGTCTACAGTCCATGGGGTCACACAGAGTTGGACATGACTGAAGAAACTGAGCACACAAATGCACACACACACACACACACACACACACGTATATATGCTTGTATTATATATATATTAGAATATTTATATTTGGGCTTCCCTTGTGGCTCAGCTGGTAAAGAATTGCAATGTGGGAGACCTGGGGTTAATCCCTGGGTTGGGAACATCCCCTGGAGAAGGGAAAGGCTACCCACTCCACTCCAGTATTCTGGCCTAGATAATTCCATGGACTGTACAGCCCATGATGTCACAAAGAGTCAGACACAACAGAGCAAATTTCACTCACTCATATTTATATTTAAAGTGAGCAAAATATTATATAGCCATTTGTAAGAGCAAAATCTGATTGATTATATTCTTTGTGGCCAAAGATGGAGAAGCTCTATACAGTCAGCAAAAACAAGACTGGGAGCTGACTGTGGCTCAGATCATGAACTCCTTATTGCCAAATTCAGACTTAAATTGAAGATAATAGGGAAAACCACTAGACCATCCAGGTATGACTTAAATCAAGTCCCTTATGATTATACAGTGGAAGTGAGAAATAGATTTAAGGGACTAGGTGTGAAAGAGTGCCTGATGAACTATGGACAGAGGTTCGTGACATTGTACAGGAAACAGGGATCAAGAATTTCCTCATGGAAAAGAAATGCAAAAAAGCAAAATGGCTGTCTGGGGAGGCCTTACAAATAGCTGTGAAAAGAAGAGAAATGAAAAGCACAGGAGAAAAGGAAAGATATAAGCATCTGAATGCAGAGTTCCAAAGAATAGCAAGAAGATATAAGAAAGCCTTCTTCAGTAATCAATGCAAAGAAATAGAGGAAAACAAGAGAATGGGAAAGACTAGAGATCTCTTCAAGAAAATTAGAGATACCAAGGGAAAATTTCATGCAAAGATGGGCTCGATAAAGGACAGAAATGGTCTGGACCTAACAGAAGCAGAAGGTATTAAGAAGAGGTGGCAAGAAAACAGAGAAGAACTGTACAAAAAAGATCTTCACGACCCAGATAGTCACAATGGTGTGATCACTCAGCTAGAGCCAGACATCCTGGAATGTGAAGTCAAGTGGGCCTTAGAAAGTATCACTATGAACAAAGCTAGTGGAGGTGATGGAATTCCAGTTGAGCTATTTCAAATCCTGAAAGATGATGCTGTGAAAGTGCTGCACTCAATACGCCAGCAAGTTTGGAAAACTCAGCAGTAGCCACAGGACTGGAAAAGGTCAGTTTTCATTCCAATCCCAAAGAAAGGCAATGCCAAAGAATACTCTAACTACCACACAATTGCAGTCAGCCTGGAGAATCCCAGGGATGGGGGAGCCTGGTGGGCTGCTGTCTTTGGAGTCACATAGAGTTGGACATGACTGAAGTGACTTAGCAGCAGTAGCAGCACACGCTAGTAAAGTAATGCTCAAAATTCTCCAAGCCAGGCTTCAGCAATACGTGAACTGTGAACTTCCAGATGTTCAAGCTGGTTTTAGAAATGGCAGAGGAACCAGAGATCAGATTGCCAACATCTGCTGGATCATCAAAAAAGCAAGAAAGTTCCAGAAAAACATCTATTTCTGCTTTATTGACTATACCAAAGTCTTTGACTGTGTGGATCACAATAAACTGTAGAAAATTCTGAAGGAGATGGGAATACCAGACCACCTGACCTGCCTCTTGAGAAACCTATATGCAGGTCAGGAAGCAACAGTTAGAACAGGACATGGAACAACAGATTGGTTCCAAATAGGGAAAGGAGTACATCCAGGCTGTCTATTGTCACCCTGCTTATTTAACTTCTATGCAGAGTACATCATGAGAAACGCTGGGCTGGAAGAAGCACAAGCTGGAATCAAGATTGCCAGGAGAAATATCAATCACCTCGGCTATGCAGATGACACCACCCTTATGGCAGAAAGTGAAGAGGAGCTAAAAAGCCTCCTGATGAAAGTGAAAGAGTAGAGTGAAAAAGTTGGCTTAAAGCTTAACATTCAGAAAACAAAGATCATGGCATCTGGTCCCATCACTCATGGCAAATAGATAGGGAAACAGTGAAAACAGTATCAGACTTTATTTTTCTGGGCTCCAAAATCACTGCAGATGGTGATTGCAGCCATGAAATTAAAAGATGCTTACTCCTTTGAAGGAATGTTAGACCAAACTAGATAGCATATTGAAAAGCAGAGACATTACTTTGCCAACAAAGGTCCATCTAGTCAAGGCTATGGTTTTTCCAGTGGTCATGTATAGATGTGAGTTGGACTGTGAAGAAAGCTGAGTGCTGAAGAATTGATGCTTTTGAAGTGTGGTGTTGGAGAAGACTCTTGAGAGTCCCTTGGACTGCAAGGAGATCCGACCAGTCCATTCTAAAGGAGATCAGTCCTGGGCTTTCTTTGGAAGCAATGATGCTAAAGCTGAAACTCCAGTACTTTGGCCACCTCATGCGAAGAGTTGACTCATTGGAAAAGACTTTGATGCTGGGAGGGATTGGGGGCAGGAGGAGAAGAGGACAACAGAGGATGAGATGGCTGGATGGCATCACTGATTCAATGGATGTGAGTTTGAGTGACCTCCGGGAGTTGGTGATGGACAGGGAGGCCTAGTGTGCTGCAGTTCATGGGGTCGCAAAGAATTGGACACAACTGAGCAACTGAACTGAACTGAAGTGAACTGAAGAGCAAAAAATTAGAAACAACCAAAGTATCCATTATTAGGGAACAATCAATCATAATGCAGTCTTAAGGCTGAACACAGTACAGAATGATATCTTTCGTTGAGCCTCACTGATGCTCACCTGAGATCTCCCTGATGCTTTGGGGCATTTCATTTCATAGCCAAAAGGCTCCAAAACATGTTTCACTAAATGGATGGAGATAAACAGATAGGTGAGTTATATCTTTCAGATATAGAATCATCCAGAGTCAAGGTTTCCAATAACTTTTTCCAAATTGTATATTGTACAACTAAATATAATAATTTTCAAGTTATATAACACATATGATATATTAGGTAATGAGTTAACAATGCTAAACTGGCACTTAGCATTTAGCATTTATAGGAAATTTGGGATCTCTCTTGGTTCTCTAAATTCCTCTCCTCATCCAATCTCAGCCCCTTAGTTGATCAAGAACCATGGGGTTTGCTTAGATCAAAAGGAGTCAGATCTACTTCCAAATGACAAATTGAGGAAGAACCAGAGCATGTGATCAGTCCCCTGGTGGAATCCTGTTTTCTCCCATTTTTGCTTTAGCTGTTACTTGGTGGAGTCACTGTTGAACCAGGTATAGGCTAGCCAATTTTGATCCTAATTGCAAGGCTGCTTCTCCATGGCTGGCATTCTGTCTTGGCCACAGGGGTATTTGCAGGGCCAATGACACCCCTGCAATGTTACCCACCCATATGTGGGTTCTGCAGGTTTCCCTTCACAGATTCATCTTCTGTCCCTGAAACACATGTGCTGTATCTAAGTGACTGAGGTTCCGAAGAGCTTCCTGCCTAGTGGCATGATGATCTGTGACTGTTTATTTGTAGATCAAACTTCTACTTCTACAAGAGAGAAAAACACCAAGAGAGATTTTTTTAACTCACTGATCCTCCACCCTGTATGATCACCTTTATATAATGCTGTTTCCAAGGCCCTGCTTTTAGAGATGGAGATCTACTTGCGTTACATGTGAAAACATCTCGAGGGGATTTCACAATCACCACAATCACTGAAGAGAGGAGGGGATGAAGACCTGAAGCCTAATCAGCCACAGAATGAAAAACCAAGGCCCCTGACTAAAGACCTTTCACTGTCCGACTTGTGTGCATGAGTGCTAAGTCACTTCAGTTGTGTCCAATGCTTTGTGGTTCTGTGGACTTTAACCCACCAGGATCCTCTGTCCATGGGATTCTCTAGGCAGGAGTACTGGAGTGGGTTGCCATGCCTTCCTCTAGGGAATCTTCCCGACCCAGGGATCGAACTTAAGTCTCCTGTGTCTCCTGCATTGGCAGGTGGATTCTTTACCACTAGCGCCACCTGGGAAACCCTACTATCCTACTATTTATTCTTTTTTTTCCCCTTAAAAAAAATTATTGGGGTATAGTTGATTTACAATGTTGTGTTTTTTGTTTGGTTTGGTATTTTTGTTGTTTGTTTTTGGCAGTGAGGCTTGAAGTTCAAGCACTAGAATGTCTCCAACCTCCATCTCCCCAGTATGCATTTGGCCTCTTGAATGTGTCTGTTGTGGAGTGGGGCTCCAAAGTCTGAGTGACACACAATATATCTTATGAGCTGCCAGGGTCTGGATTCTCCATTCAGAGCACAATCTGAGAGCATCAGACACTCCAGCTGGGAAAGAGGAAAAAGACTGAAACATTCAATATTTTTTCTTAAAATGTAAAGTTAATGGAGCAGCCTGACTAATATGATGTATTTATTTTGATCTATAACATACCATTTGATATGTTAGAATGAATTTTAAATTAGCTACAGTAAACAACAAAGAAATGTATGAAGATCATTCTAGGAAAGGCTTTTTTTTAAAAAAAAAAACCATAATAATTTTTCAATTTGATATGGAATTCAGATACCAGTGGAAGGAGCTATTGTTGGATGGGTCGGGTGCATAAACAGATGCTTTTTTGGACAGGATTTGTGTGCAGTGTGGGTGGATTACCAAGCCATTTACAATTCATTACTGCATTGTAGGTACTCATATCCCTTCCATTTTTTATCACATCCTGAGGCCAAGAATTTTTTTTAAAGGTCATTTAGCTTTCAGAAAACTATGAATTATGGTGAAAGCATTGTTCTTTCTCTGACTTTAATGTGCTCATTTAGAGAAAAGTTACTGAAACATACTTTTGCTTAAGCTCTGAATCTGACCCTCCTGCAATCCCTCACATAAAACAACTTGTCACTAATGACTTCTTGTAGTCTCTGTGCTTATTGCTGATTACATAAATATTTTCTTAACCTAAGATAGCATCCAGAGTAAAAGTGTGTTTGTCATTTTTAGAATTATAATCAAATTGTGAAAACTCAGGTACTGACTTACCAGATGAGTTAAGGTTGCTTTGGAATGTTTGAATCACTCAGAGAAGGCAGGAAGAATTTCAACTGGTAAGTGTCAAGTATAGAAAAGGAAACCATTTAGTTTTTATAGTAAAAAGAAGAAGATAGAACTGTTGTTGCTTTGGGTGACTTTTGAGGGATACCTAAGGTGAGGAGTAGCTACTGATCAATACAATTTAATAATATACAGTGAAAGTGAAAGTCGCTCAGTCATGTCTGACTCTTTGCGGCCCCATGGACTATACAGTCCATGGAATTCTCCAGGCCAGAATACTGGAGTGGGTAGCCTTCCCCTTCTCCAGGGGATCTTCCCAACCCAGGTCTTCTGCATTGCGGGAGATTCTTTATCAACTGAAGCCGCAGGGAACCATTTATTTAAACAAAAATGTAAAGGGTTTAAGCACAACACTTCTTTAACTAGAGGCTGATGTTTTTTCTCTTTTCAGTTCTATTCCTTAAGAAATGAAAGCAAGGGCTAAGATTCAACATGGGAGGGGTTTAAGGATGGATTGATTTGATCAACATTCAATTTTATTTCAACATCTTGGAACAACCTTGTTCTTAGTAGTCATTACAAAATTATTTGGTTGCCATTATGTGTAATTCTAGAATTTGATTGTATGAATATCATAATCATGATCACATTAAAGAGAACATTAATAATGAGAGGTTGACAGTGTGATTTTTATTGGAAATTGAGTCCAAACCAAGATCTTTTGGTCAAATGATTATTTAGGCAGGAGTTATGGTCTGTGGTCATCTTGGCTTAAGGCTGTTACATTTCATAAAATGAATATCTCAGACTATTTTGCTTATGATGAACATTTACACTGAAATATATATTAGGTAAAAACAATTTTTTGCATCATAAATCAATAATGAAAGTGCTTAATTCCCATTGATCTGTGGCTAAATGGAAAGTGGGCCAAAGCTGGAGATATGAACCTAGAAGGACCTCGAAGCTTTTCATTTTCCACTGCTGGTGTGTCACATAGCATGGTTTCTGTGCTCTAGTTTCCTTCCTTTTCTGAAGTTCCTATATCTCTGGAAGTGTCAGATGAGCTTGAAGAAAGAACATACTTCTATGATTTTTAAAGATTCAAGTTCAATAAAGTCAATAGACTACTGAAGGAGAACAGTAAATCTTAACTGAGTTTCCATTAATTAATAATGAAGAATGATTAATAAACTCTCAAGTGTCTGGTGTGTGACTATTTTAAAATTAAATTTATCTTTTTGGAACAACTTATGGTAAGTAAGAAAGAGTCTATTAGTGACATGAAAGCAAACTAAAACTCAGCAAAGGAAGGCAACCACAATGACAGTGTTCTAAAATAATTATATTAAGAGGGAAGGCAAAAATATCTATATGATCAGATAACTACTGAGCAGAAGATACTGTAGAAAGCACTACTTCCAAACTGAAGTCCCTCAAGACTCTCCTTCCAAAATTCACCCTGCAGGACTGCAGCTGGCCTGTAGGGGGCACAGAACAAGCTTTGGCCCCAGGCAGAGCTGCAGATATCCTGCCTCTCAAGGTGTATGGGCCATGTGACCTTAAAATAGTCAATAATGTTAAGTCTTAGTTTCCACTCTTGGAAAAATGAGGATGATAATGAACTTAAAATAATGTACAGTTGACTCGTTATTTGTGGATGTTGTATTAGCAGATTCACCTACCTGATTAAGTGTATTCATATCACCACACCAATACTCAGCAGCCTGCTGGTGGTCAGTTGTAAATGTGGACATTCACCGAGTGGCAAAAACTTTCAGTCTCCAGGCTCCTGGGAACCATGTTCCCAGATTTTACATAAGGGGGTGCGAAGACACTTATTCAGTTCTCATACTGAAGACAAGAAGCCTTCCAGAGCATATTTAATGCCATGCTTTTTTCATTTTTATCCTTTTTGTTGATGATTTTGCTTTTTAAAATGGCCCAGGCATTGGTACTCAAGTGCTATCTAAGTGTTCCTGAGGTTGACCTTAAAACAATAACGGCCTGCTATTTTAGCAGCAAAATGGGTATATTTGGGGACAGTGATGAATTGCAATTTGGGTATGCAGTATATGGAAAACTGCAAGTAAATCTGGAGAACAAAGAAGAATGTTCTTTGATAGAGAAAAGAGAGTTGGGAGGGGATGTTGTAAACAGAGGCCATTGGAGGAAAATGAGAGTTTGAAGTGTAATGGGTTTTCATTGGCTGGGATGTCACCAAGCAAAGAGAAATTCTTCCTTCATTCTGCTTGGTAGTAAAGTAGTTACCTTTCTGTTGGAGATGGAAAGGTATGTCTCTTCCTGTTAAATCTACAATTGGCATCCAAGTGTAGGGCATTAGTGCTTTCCCTTCTGGCCTCTCGATTCCATTTTAAATGAGGTTTCTGTTTATTTATTTTTAAACTAAACACAAGAAGACTGTGATGTATTCATTCTAATGAAGAAAATATGTATCTTAGGTAAATTTTGTTCAGGCATGAGTTATAAAGTTGTTGGCACTGAGTTTAAGGTTAATGATTCAACAATATATATTGAATAAATTATCTTTAAGCAGAAACACATATATCTATGACAAGTTTATATACTGGCTGGTTGATGAAAATCCTATTATCAGAGGTTCATAGATATCTAATCCTGTATTTCTCTTAGAAGCAATTTTCTAGTACTATTTTATGCATTTTTAATATAGATGTTTATCTGACATAAAAAAAAAAAGATTTAAAAAATCTGCCTAAAGGTCTCTGTTATATTATTCTGGAAACCTGGTCCTCACAATATAGCCTGGTTCCTCTTGCTAGGGACAATGGTTCAGTATTCTTAGTGACTTTGGCAAACATAACTACTGTGAATAATCAACTGTGTATGAAGCATCTGTACAGTTTGAATTTAAGCCTATTTTCAAAATTTAACTTCCTTACACCTAACTTGGTAGACCTACAATATGATTATGTGAACCTGGCTTTTCTCCATTTTCTCAACTTCTATCTGCTTCACTCCATCTTTCAGCCTTTTTCACACAATAGAATTAATCAGTTTCTTAAAACACATATTTATTAAGTACAGAATATATACCAGGCATTTTGGTAAAAAATAGATGCCCTAAAGTTGCTTGGAGATTTATTGAGAAGATGGAAACATAAATCTAAATTCAGAATAATACACGGTCAGTGCTGTGATGGATTAGGGACAAAATTCTGTAGTAGCACAGGGGATGAACCAGATGAATCTGGAAAAGAGGGGAACAGAGGAGTCACAAAGGGCTTAAGACATTTGGCCTGAGCTTTAGTGAATAAGGCAACATTCACCAAGCCAATATGAAAAAAACTTAAAAAGAACAGGTCAAGCGAGAGAATTTCATGCTCAAAGGCACAAAGGTGTAAAAAAGCATTGTTTTACAGTGGTCAGTGAGGCTGGAAGGTACAATGTGAAGTGGAGGAGCGGGGGAGGACTGGGGGAGAGGCAGAGAGTGCCTGGAGATGAGGTTAGGACATATTATGAGGGCCAAACATCCAGAATAACACAATAGAGATGTTTAGGTAGGTTATTTAAAAAATGTTCAATAAACACCTATATTGAAATGCATAAGATGCAAATGTATAGGTTTAAAATGAAAGTAAAAGAGGAGAGTGAAAAGCTGGCTTGGAGCTCAACATTCAGAAAACTAAGATCATGGCATCACTTTATGGCAAATAGATAAGGAAACAATGGAAACAGTGGTGGACTTTATTTTGGGGGGTTCCAAAATCACTGCAGATGGTGACTGCAGCCATGAAATTAAAAGATTCTTGCTCCTTGAAAGGAAAAGCTATGACCAACCTGGACAGCATAATAAAAAGCAGAGACATTGCTTTGTCAACAAAGGTTCATCTAATCAAAGCTGTGGTTTTTCCAGTAGTCATGTACGGATGTGAGAGTTGGACTATAAAGAAAGCTGAGTGCTGAAGAATTGATGTTTTTGAACTGTAGTGTTGAAGACTCTTGAGAGTCCCTTGGATTGCAAGGAGATCTAACCAGTCCATTCTAAAGGAAACCAGTCTTGAATATTTATTGGAAGGACTGATGCTGAAGCTGAAACTCCAATACTTTGGCCTCCTGATGCGAAGAGCTGACTCATTGGAAAAGACCCTGATGCTGGGAAACTTTGAAGGTGGGAGAAGGGGACGACAGAGGATGAGATGGTTGGATGGCATCACCGACTCAATGGACATGAGTTTGAGTAAATTCCAGGAGTTGGTGATAGACAGGGAAGCCTGGCTTGCTGCAGTCCATGGGTCACGACTGAGCGACTGAATGGAACTGAAGTGAAAATACTTTTTCAAGTGAATACTCACATAACTACCACTTGGTTCAGGAGGATGAAGGTTTCCTGCCCCTGGAAACTTGTTTCTGAATACATTCTTTCTAACCGCAACCCTTTTCTACCATGTAAGGGTAAACTCTATTTTGACTTTCATGGTCATCATCACTTCCTGGACTTCTCTATCAATTTAGCACTGGTGGTGGACAGGATAATGCCCTCCCCTGCACCACCCCCAGGTGGCGCTAGTGATAAAGAACGTGCCTGCCAATACAGGAGACGTAGGGGAAACGGGTTCCATCTCCAGGTCAGGAATATCCCATGGAGGATAGCATGGCAACCCACTCCAGTACACTTGCCTGGAGAATCCTATGGACAGAGGTGCCTAGTGGGCTACAGTCTATAGGGTCACAAAGAGTTAGACACAGCTGAAATGACTTGGCACACACACAGGCCCCACCTACCATCCAGTTTGGATGCTCATGTCCTCATCTCTGGAACCTGTAAACTGGTAACCTTACAAGGAAAAATGCTTTACAGAAATGATTAAGGTAAGGATTTTGAGATGGAGAGATTATCCTGGATTATCTGGCTGGGTCCAAATACAGTCACAAATGTCCTTATAAATGAAAAAGTACAGCAGAAGAGTCAGAATAAGAAGTGATGAAGGAAACAGAGCTGGAGTGATCTAACAGCTGGAAATGGGTGCCAACAAAGGAATGGAGGTGGTATCCAAAAGCTGGAAGAAGCAAAGGATGGATTCTCTGTTTGAGTGTCAGAAAAACACAGCTTAGCTAATACTTTAATTTTAACCTTTGAAGACAGATTTCAGACTTCTGACCTCCAAAACTACAAGATGATGAATTTGTGTTGTTTTAAGCCACTAAGTTTCTGGTCATTTGCTTCAGCAGCAACAGGATGAGAATATACCAGCCACCTGTGCATCCCTAGACACTGCCTACTTAAAAATAATAATTTTATTTGTTTATTTTTGGCTATGCCGGACCTTCACTGCTGTGCAGGCTTCTGTCTAGTTGCAGGGAGAGATGGCTATTTTCTAGGTGTGGTGTACATGCTTACTGTGGTGGCTTCTTTTGCTGTGGAGCACTGGCTCTACGGCACACAAGCTTCAGTAGTTGTGGCAGAAAGCTCAGTTGCTGAGGCTGCCAGGCTCAAGAGCATAGCCTCAGTCGTGGGGCACGGGTTTAGTTGTTCCTCGGCAGGTGGGATCTTCTCAGATCAGGGATCGAACCTGTGTTTCCAGCATTGGCAGGCGACTTCTTCATCACTGAGCCACCAGGGCAGCCCCAGCTTTGCCTACTTTTTCATGTTCTGTAACTGCAATTCTCGTTTCTTGTCTGGCTTCTTCTGAACTCTGTATTGTTGATTTTAGACCATTTTTAAAGCAGGAAAGTACCATGCCTAGATCTACATTTTAGAAGTTTATCTTGACATCAGTGTTCTGCCTGTAGCCTGGGAAGTTGAGAGGCTGGGGGTGACAAGACTTGGCAAGAGGCAAATACAACAGGCTTGGCAAGAAATGGTCAGTACCTAAAAAAAGACAGTGGAAATAGAGAACGGGAAAGATGACTCAGAACAGATAGAAGTTTATAACATAGAACTGTTAAGAATTAATGTCCAGGGAATTCCCTGGTGGTTCAGTGGTTTAGGCTCAGTTTTCACTGCCAAGGGCCTGGATTCAACCCCTGGCCTGGCAGAGAAACTAAGATCCCACAAGCTGCAGGCGTGGCAAAAAAAAAAAAAAAAAAGAAAGAAAGAAAAGAAAAAAAGAAAGAAAAAAAAAGAATTGACATCCAAATACAGGCATACCTCATTTTATTGCACCTCGCAGATATACTTTTTATAAGCTGAAGTTTTGTGGCAACCCCGCATTGAGGGTTGCCAACCCTACAAGTCCATTGGCACTGTGTTTTTCAACAGCATTTGCTCACTTTCTGTCTTGGTGCCACATTTTGGTAATTCATGCAGTATTTCAAGCTTTATTTTATTATTGCATTTGTTATGGTGATTTGTGATCTGTGATCCTCCATGTGGCTATGGCAAAAGATCACCAGTCATTTAAGGCTCAGATGATGATTAGCACTTTTCAGCAATAATGTACTTTTAAATTAAGGTATGTATGTTTTTCTTTTTAAGACATAATGCTATTGCATACTTAATAGACTACAGTATAGTGTAAATATAACTTTTATATATATTGGGAAACCAGCAAAATTGTGTGACGTGTTTTATTGTAATATTTGCTTTATTGTGGTGGTCTGGAACCAAACCCTCAATAGCTCTGAGGCAAGAGCCTATAGGTGTAAGAGATGAGAGAACAGCTAAGAATAATTCCAAGCATTCTGTTGGGCAACAGTTTGAGTGAAGGTGGTGAATACAGGAGGGACAGTCAGGTTGAGGAGAAAGATAACAACTTTAGGTTGATACATTTGGATCCCAGGCTGGTGTATATTTCTAGATGTTGAAAAAATTTTCCTGTGAGTAATATCCTAGCTGCTGGGTTGACCTTCATTTTAGGTCATGTAGATGTAGAGGGGGCAACAAAACCACTGATATATGAATCCATATTAAAATACAATGGAGATGTCCTACCTTATCTTCAGTGGTGGGTAATTACCTTGTTGCTCAATGGAAGTTAATTTCTACTCCCTCTTTTCTGCTTCTATCACATAATAGGTGCAATTATATCTCTCACTCAGGGTGATATAATTAAATATCAGCCTTTGTAGAAGTGCGTTTCCAGAGTCTTCTTACGCAGCTGATTTACGCAGTTGTCAGGTTTATCACACAATAGATAAATGTTTTCTTCATGTAGCTTAATATAACAGGTATCTGCCTCCAAATGGGAGTGTTTCTAGATAGTCCAGGCAAAGGGTCCGTTTATTGCATCTGACAGCTTTATTGCTCTATCAGTTATTTGCTTAGGCAGGATTTTATTATATGTAAAATACTGACATAAATTATGGGGAGGAGAATTGATTTTTTTCTCATGGGTTTGACTCATTTTTCATTGTTTGTATGTGCCAAGTTTGATATTGCACATTTTCTCCTAGTGTGTTAATTTAGTTTACAACTTATTTCCCTGCTTCTACAAATACTGTTATTTAGTTCTCAATTGTTTTATTTTTGTGACTGTTCATGTTCTCAAACTAAGCCACCTATAGAGTTAATAAATAAAAAATAGCTATATACACAAACATAGATAAAATATATAACTAATAAAAGTAAATAGATTGACTCTAAGAAAAATTCTGGATAATTCTTAGAATTCTTCTCTTAAAAATTAGGAGAGATACAGTGCCATATCCCCCTCTGCCAGCTGGGAGAGAAACAAGGCTGGAACTTGGCTGGGATCAGCCATGTAGATAATCATGTTTGGGGAGATCCAGGGGTTTTCAAAATGGACAACAGCCTGGGAGTCATCCTCATGGGGACAGGCATGTAGAAGTCTGGGTCTGGAAGACTCATTTGGCTCTCAAGGCAAACATGGCTAGGCATAGACAAAATGTGGTCAGTTGGTAGATCCAGATAGGCAGGTACTGAGCATGGAGAGTCAGTGACAGATTGCACCAGTTCAGTCATAGAAAGTAGCCAGCCCTATGGCCAGGTTGTCAAAGCCCCTCAAATCTCCTCTACCACTTTTGTGGACCCACACTTTTCTGCTGAAATCTTCAGTGGATTGCCTTTAGGATCCTGGAGTTGCTTCATCTCAATGGAGAGCCTAAAGTTCTCAGAAGTTTCACTTCCTCGGGGACATTACAAATCCCCTCCTATACCTTAACCAGTGACAATAGGTGCAGGGATACAAAAAGCCCAGCAACTATGAGATAGGACAAACTCCAGGGTACACTTTACATTCTGCAACTCCTTCTGAAATCAGACCAAGGCTGAGCTTCAACTAAGACTGCACTGTTGCTTCACCTCTTTCCCTTTCCTGTTTTGCTCCACGACTCCTATGTTGGTTCCTCTGAGGAACAGCCCCTTAATAAGGCACTTGAATTAAAAACCTTAGCTCAGAGTCTGGTTCTGGGACAGACTGCCCTAAGACAACTAATAAACCAATAGCCAGGACAGCAGGGCTATAAGAACAAGGATAATGATTATCAGGATAATATAATAATAGCTAACCTCCAAAATCACTGCAGATGGTGACTGCAGCCATGAAATTAAAAGACGCTTACTCCTTGGAAGAAAAGTTATGACCAACCTAGATAGTATATTCAAAAGCAGAGACATTACTTTGCTGACTAAGGTCCGTCTAGTCAAGGCTATGGTTTTCCCTGTGGTCATGTATGGATGTGAGAGTTGGACTCTGAAGAAGGCTGAGCGCTGAAGAATTGATGCTTTTGAACTGTGGTGTTGGAGAAGAGTCTTGAGAGTCCCTTGGACTGCAAGGAGATCCAACCAGTCCATTCTGAAGGAGATCAGTTCTAGGGGTTCTTTGGAAGGAATTGATGCTGAAGCTGAAACTCCAGTACTCTGGACACCTGATGCGAAGAGTTGATTCATTAGAAAAGACTCTGATGCTGGGAGGGATTGGGGGCAGGAGGAGAAGGGGATGACCCAGGATGAGATGGCTGGATGGCATCACTGACTCGATGGACGTGAGTCTGAGTGAACTCCGGAAGATGGTGATGGACAGAGAGGCCTGGTGTGTGGCGATTCATGGGGTCGCAAAGAGTCGGACATGACTGAGCGACTGAACTGAACTGAACTGAACCTTAACTGATTCTTACTCTTTCCCAGGAATGGTTCTAAATTGTTTTGTATATAGTTTTTCCATTGGATTCTTTTAAGAGTTAAATGGGGTAGAGTTATTATTCCTATTTTACAGCTTAAAAAAGTGAGACTGGGAATTCCCTTGTGGTCTGGTGGTTAGGACTTGGTGTTTTCACTGTTAAGGACCTGTGTTTAATCCCTAGTTGGGAAACTAAGATCCCACAAGCCAGGCAGCATAGCCAATAAGAATTGAAATTCAGAGATATGAAGCAACTTGCTCAATATCATATGGCTAAAAAATAAAAAAAAGAACATTTTAGAGAGAGGTCAGTAGGGTCATTATTGCATATCAAGCACTGAACGTTAGATTTTAGGACTATTCATCTCTGTCTGTTCCACCCCTCCACCCTCATCCCATTCAGAATATGTCTGGCTCTGAGCCTTTTATGTGGAGTGATGTAGATTTATCTATTGAAGAGATGAACTTGGGATGGGAAGCGACTGATCATTTCAGTGATTCTAGTTTGCAGCCTAGCAAATTAATCATCTTGTGAATATTAGATAGCTTAATAAGAGACTCTGGATAATTTGGGATAAATTCAATACCGTTGTTAGAACAGAACAAAGGAAATATTGCTTGGGATCTAGTTGATAACTGTATTGAATAACCACATTGAAAGAGTCATTATGTTCAGGTGATTGATACAGGTAATATATACAGTAAATAGAGAATGAGAAAGATGTCGTATGTTTGAGGAGTAGTGTCCAGATAGAAAACTTGGGTTTTTCAACTTGCACTGACCATTGTCTCTGTTAAATGGCCCAGATGCTGGCTTGGGGGCACTGTAGCACTGAGTCTAGAAGGGTCGTAACCAGGAGCTTTTCTCATTATGCAAAAATTTTTGAATTTTTATGTACCTAATGGAAGGAAGTGGAAGAAAGTGAAGAGGAACTAAAAAGCCTCTTAGTGAAAGTGGAGAGTGAAAAAGTTGGCTTAAATCTCAACATTCAGAAAACTAAGATCATGGCATCTGGTCCCATCACTTCATGGGAAATAGATGGGGAAACAGAGGAAACAATGTCAGACTTTATTTTTGGGGGCTCCAAAATCACTGCGGATGGTGACTGCAGCCATGAAATTAAAAGACACTTACTCCTTGGAAGAAAAGTTATGACCAACCTAGATAGCATATTGAAAAGCAGAGACATTACTTTGCCAACAAAGGTCTGCCTAGTCAACGCTAGTGGTCCTGTATAGATGTGAGTTGGACTGTGAAGAAAGCTGAGCGCTGAAGAATTGATGCTTTTGAACTGTGGTGTTGGAGAAGACTCTTGAGAGTCCCTTGGACTGCAAGGAGATCCAACCAGTCCATTCTGAAGAAGATCAGCCCTGGGATTTCTTTGGAAGGAATGATGCTAAAGCTGAAGCTCCAGTAATTTGGACACCTCATGCGAAGAATTGACTCATTGGAAAAGACTTTGATGCTGGGAGGGATTGGGGCAGGAGGAGAAGGGGACGACAGAGGATGAGATGGCTGGATGGCATCACTGACTCAATGGATGTGAGTCTGAGTGGCCTCTGGGAGTTGGTGATGGACAGGGAGGCCCAGCGTGCTGCGATTCATGCGGTCGCAAAGAGCCAGACCCAACTGAGCAACTGAACTGAACTGAATGGAAGGACAGTAGATTGAACTAAAAAGCTTAAACCCTTTTGTAGAGAACATCAAGATGTTATCTTATCCAAAAGGATGCTGTGTGGTCAAAGAATGCCAGACCGAGTCATAGTATTTAGTTTCTAGTCCACTCTGCTATATTGTTAACCTTGAGAAAGCCAGTTTTTATTCTCTCCAGGATCTGAATTCCAAGGTTGTCTTCTATAAAACAAAATTAATAGGTGGCATTAGGAAAAGGTGCCTCATCCCCTGTGACCCTTCACCATTTTTACTTGATGAGAATTATACCTGTTTTGATATCAGTATATCTGATATAGTGTCATCAATAAAAGTTTATGTAAGCATATCACTAATTTGTATCAATTTGTTCAACTAATTCATTGTACAAAATAATAGTGAGAAATGTAGAAATCATAAGAACACATTCAATGAATATTCAGAAAATAAACACATCTATGGAACAAGCACTAAGACTAAAAATAGAACTTACCAGCATCACTGAAGTGCTTCCATATCTTTTCTAGTCATTAGCAAGTCCCTCTCCTCAAGAGTAAAGAGTACCCTGATTTTTAACACCATAGCTTAGGATTGCCTATGTTTATACATAATAAAATGAAATCAAATTATATGTAGTCTTTTATGTCAAACTTCTTTCACTCAATATTATTGAAAAGATTTATCCACACTGAATGTAATTTTAGTTTATTCATTCTCTTTGCTATATAATAGTTCTATTGGATGAACATAACTCAATTTATCCATTCCACTGTAGGGAAAAAGCTGGTTCATTTCCTGTTTTTTTTTTTTTTTTTGATATATTACTTAGAATGTAACTATGAACATTCTTTCTTATTTATTTAGTGGAATATGTACAAGCATTTGTGATGGGTACATACCAAGGAGTTGAAACGGTAGGTCCTAATGCTTGCAGATATTTAGCTTTGTATATACTTCCAAGTAGTTTTCCAAAATGAATGTACAGGAATAATGGACTTTCAGATATAAAAGAAGGAACAAAGTCCCTGGGCACATCAGAACATTCCTCTACTGGTCAGCTGGTGGGTTTAGACTGGGGTGATTAGGACTTGTTAAGCTAGAGGGAAATGGCAACCCACTCCAACGTTCTTGCCTGGAGAATCCCAGGGATGGAGGAGCCTGGTGGGCTGCCGTCTATGGGGTCACACAGAGTAGGACACGACTAAAGTGACTTAGCAGCAGCAGAAGCAGCAAGCTAGAGGAGAAGGCCTGGCAACAGAAATGAGAAAATCATGCTTACTAGTAAGTAAAAGAATTTTTTTCTGTGGGAAGACAGGTGGCCTGCCAGGCAAAGAATAGGAAAGAGAGTCCATCTCCTACAAGTAACCAAGAATGAAACTCTATACCAGGGAGGCCATTACCTAGTTTGCATAGGCACCCGGAGATCTGGATCTCTGTGTTTACATTGACTATCTGACTAGGAGCCTTGACTCACTTGGGAAGGAGAACTGTCCAGAACAGACTAGTGAGCATTATAAATGCAAGCCCAGACAAGGGCAGACAGGTGGCTTAGGCCAAGGATTGCATGTTAAGAATCTTGAGTTGGCCATAATCCATTTGGTCCAAGAATCAGAGATGTGGTTAATAAACAATTTGTAACAAGGAGTAGATAAAACCACTGTGGTTGTAATTATTTGAGAATGTTCCTTATATTTTATTCTTCCCATAATTGCCTTTAGTTAATGTCTTTCAGCACATGAATAGCTGTTTGTGTGGTTTCTGCAGTGTAGACTGTAGAGAGAGTAATTTGCAGACAAAGCCAAGATAATCACCGGGGAGACACTGGTCACAGAGGATCTTAGTGTACCTTTGTCAATCCTTCAGATCTAGGACTTTGAAGACAAAAAGAAAAGGGCAACTTTCAGAGAGAAAAGATTAGCAAATAGCAGGAATCAGGCAGAGAGAAGAGTAGGACCTGAAATATTATTTAGTGGGCTCTCTCCTGACTGTATTCTGCTCAAATTTATAATTCCTAGAGTAGATTTATTATGCATTTTATATGGGCCTTTTTTGATATTGACCTTCTTAGTACATCCAATAATATCAATGACTTCCCACTGATCAGTGACAGACATTATAGTTGATGATTGCTAGGTGTTTATAAAACCTATAGAAAGAGGAAAAATTCAAAGAGAGGAGGGCGTCTGTGGGGTGAGTGTGGTGAGATGAGAAAGTAAGTTGCTGAAAGGTGCTGATACTGCGAAAGGGGCAGAGGCAGTGATTCAGCTCATTCCTTGGCTCTAGTCCTGGGAGACAGTGAAGGACAGGGAAGCCTAGCATGCTGCAGTCCACTGGGTCACACAGAGTCAGACATGACTTAGTGACTGGTCGCAGGCTTGCCTCCAGCCCAGGCAGAAGCATTCTCCTGCCTGGGTTCTCAGCATTGGTTTTAGAGCTCAACTAAGACCCTGGCTTTGTAAAGAGTATACATTTTCCTAATCTTATCTCCTATGCATATAGATCCCATTGAGCCTTCACATGGGGAAAAGGAGATAACTGAAGGACAGTATGATGGTTAATTTTATGTTTCAATTTGCCTGGGACCCTTAGTACCCAGGCATTTGGGCAAACATTATTCTGGGTGTGTCTGTGAGGGTTTGTCTGGATGGGATTAAAATATGAATCAATAGACTGAGTAAAACAGGTTGTCCTCCCTAATGAGAGTGGGCCTCATCCAATCGGCTGAAGACCTAAGTGGAACAAAAACGTTGAGTAAAAGGGATCCCCTCCAGCCTGACTGTATGAGCTGGGACATTGGTCTTTGCTTGTGTTCAGATTTGGACTGAAACACTGGCTCTTTCTTGGTGTTGAGACTGAAAGCTTTTGGACTAGAATATATACCATTGGCTCTCCTGATTCTCCAGTCTTTGGACTTAGTCAAGAACTATATGTCAGCTCTTCTGGTTCTCCAGCTTGCTGACTGCAGTTATCAGACTCTAATTGAGAAACCAATTCCAAATAATAAAGTGTACACACACACACACACACACACACACACACACACACACACCCCTATCCTCTTGGGCTTCTCAGGTGGCTCAGTGATAAAGAATACACTTGTCAAGGCAAGGGATGGAATGTAGGTTCTATCCTTGGGGAAATGGCAACAAACTTCAGTATTCTTGCCTGAAAAATCCCATAGACAGAGGAGCGGGGTAGGCTACAGTCCATGGAGTTACAAAGAGACGGACATGACTGAGCTACTGAGCGGACATACACACACATCCTACTGTTGGTTCCATTTCCCTGGGGGATCCTTACTTGATACAGACAGGATTCCTCACTTTGACTTCCTGTCATCTCCCACTTGCTCAATGAAAATATGACTGCCTTTTAGAGCATTTTAAAAATTATATATATATATATATATCAGATTTAGAGTCATAGAAAAATTAAGTAGAAAATAGAGACAGAATATGTTTGCCACCACATATGCATATCTTCCCCTACTCTCACTGTCCCACATCAGAATTGTGCATTTGTTATGAATAAATCCACATGGCCATGTTCCCTATTATGAAAATCTACACTTTATATTGAAGAGGAACTAAAAAGCCTCTTGATGAAAGTTAAAGAAGAGAGTGAAAAAGTTGACTTAAAGCTCAACATTCAGAATATGAAGATCATGGCATCTGGTCCCATCACTTCATGGGAAATAGATGGGGAAACAGTGGAAACAATGTCAGACTTTATTTTTTGGGGCTCCAAAATCACTGTAGATGGTGACTGCAGCCATGAAATTAAAGGACACTTACTCCTTGGAAGAAAAGTTATGACCAACCTAGATAGCATATTGAAAAGCAGAGACATTACTTTGCCGACTACGGTCCATCTAGTCAAGGCTATGGTTTTTCCAGTAGTCATGTATGGATGCGAGAGTTGCACTGTGAAGAAGGCTGAGCACCGAAGAATTGATGCATTTGAACTATGGTGTTGGAGAAGACTCTTGAGAGTCCCTTGGAGTACAAGGAGATCCAACTAGTCCATTCTAAGGGAGAACAGTTCTGAGTGTTCTTTGGAAGGAATGATGCTGAGGCTGAAACTCCAGTAGATTGGCCATCTCATGTGAAGAGTTGACTCATTGGAAAAGACTCTGTTGCTGGGAGGGATTGAGGGCAGGAGGAGAAGGGGATGACCCAGGATGAGATGGCTGGATGGCATCACGGAATCGATGGACATGAGTTTGAGAGAACTCCGGAAGATGGTAATGGACAGGGAGGCCTGATGTGCTGCAATTCATGGGGTCTCAGAGTCAGACACGACTGGGCAACTGAACTGACTGAACTAATTGACACTTTATATTAGGGTTGACTTTTGCTATATATTCCATGGGTTTTGACAAATGTATCATGAAATTTATTCACTATTATAATATCATACAGAATAGTTCCACCGTCTTGAAAATCTGTGCATTCAACTTCTGTCCTCCAAGCTCATTTCTTTTTAGTGTTGAATAAAATTCCATTGTCTGGGTGTACCACAGTTTATACTTAGATGCTGATAAAGGTCTGTACAGATAAAGCTATGGTTTTACCAGTAGTCATGTATGGATGTGAGAGTTGGACCATAAAGAAGGCTGAGCACTGAAGAACTGATACTTTTGAACTGTGGTGTTAGAGAAGACTCTTGAGAGTCCCTTAGACTGCAAGGAGATAAGTCAATCCTAAAGCAAATCAACACTGAATATTCATTGGAAGGACTGTTGCTGAAGCTGAAGCTCCAATATTTTGGCTACCTGATGCGAAGAGCAGACTCATTATAAAAGACCTGATGGTGGGAAAGATTGAAGGCAGGAAAAGAAGCAGGCAATAGAGGATGAGATGGTTGGATGGCATCACCGACTAAATGGACATGAGCTTGAGCAAACTCCAGGAGATAGTGAAGGACAGGGAAGCCTGCAGTCCATGGGGTTGCAAAGAGTCAGACATGACTGAACGACTGAACTTACTGAAGAACATTTTGGTTGTTTCCAAATTTGACAATTATGAATAAAATATAAGACATTCATATGTGGGTTTTGCTGTGGACATAAACTTTCAACTCTTTTGGATAAATACTAAGAAGTGTGATCACTAGATCATATGGTAAAAGTATGTTAAATTTTGTAAGAAGCTACGAAAATCTTCTAAAGTGGCTGTACATTTTGCTTCCCCACAAGCAAGGAATGAAATTTACTGTTGCTCCACATCCTCACCAGTGTTTAGTTTTGCCAGTGTTTGGGAGTTTGGCCATTTCAGTAATGTGTAGTGGTAGCTCTACACACTGCTGTTTTAATTTATGTTTTCCTGATAACATGTGATGTGGAACATACTTTCATGTGATTATCTTCCATCTGTACACTTTCTTTGGTAAAGTGAAAGTGTTAGTTGCTCAGTTGTGTCCGACTCTTTGTGACCCCAACGACTGTAGCTCTCCAGGCTCCTCTGTCCATAGAATTCTCCAGGCAAGAATACTGGAGTGGGTCGCCATTTCCTTCTCCAGGGGATCTTCCTGACTCAGGAATTGAAACCAAATCTCCTGCACTGCAGGCAGATTCTTTACTGTCTGAGCCACCAGGGGAGGCCCTTTCTTTGGTAAGTGAAAGTGAAGGTGCTAGTTACTCAGTCCTGCAGTACTCTTTGCAACCCCATGGACTGTAGCCTGCCAGGCTTCTCCATCCATGTGATTTTCCAGGCAAGAATACTGGAGTGGGTTGCCATTTCCTTCTTCAGAGGCTCTTCCCAACCCAGGGATCAAACCCAGATCTCCTCTATTGTGGACACATCTTTTCCTTCTGACCCACCAGGGAAGATTTCTTTGGTAAAGTGACTAACAAAAATTTTGACCTGCTTTTTTATTTTGAAGTGGGTGTTGGGAGAGAGTGTTTGTTTCCTTCATATTGAGAGTTTTTATTTTAATGGATATCAGTCCTTATAAGGCGTATGCTTTTCAAATGTTTTCCTTATTTTGTGGATTATGTATTTATTTTCTAACAGTATCTTTTGAAGTACAGAAAATTTTAATTTTTATAAAGTTTTATTTATTACTTTTTTTCTTATATGGGTCATACTTTTGTTGTCGAATTTAAGAAGTCTTTGCCTTTATAAACTTTGCCACGATTTTCTACTGTTTTCTTCTAGAAGGCTTACTGTTTTAGGCTTCATATTCAATCTGGAATCCATTTTGAGTTTAATTTTTGTATATGGTGTGCAATACTGATTAAGATTATTTTTTGCATATGTTTATTTCATATGCAAAAAATTAGTTCAGTACTATTTTTTGAAGAGACTATACTTCTCTACTGAATTGTCTTTGCACCTTTGTTGAAAATTAATTGTGTATATGCAGGTGGATCTATTTTTGAAATGTCTGTTCTTTCTCTACTATATTTTGTTACTTCTCTATCTTTATACAAATGCCACATTATCTTGATTAGTGGAGCACTGAAATAAGTCTTAAAACCAGGAAGTGTCAGCTCTTTAACTTTTCTCATCTCTTTCAGATTTGTTTTTGTTATTGGGCCTTGGCATTTCCATTTGGATTTTAGAATCAAAATGTTAAGGGCTTCAAAAAGCCTGCTAAAATGTTAATTGAGATCACATTGAATTTATAGATCAAATTTAGGGAGCTCAATATTTTACACTGACTCTTTTGACTCCTGGAGATGGAATATTTTGTATTTACTCAGATTTTTTTTTAAACTTTTATTTAGCAATGTCTTACAGTTTTCAGTATATAGATCTTGCACAACTTTTGTCAGATCTGTCCNACTAGTTTCTAACTTCTCTTTTGGTTTCTTCTTTGACCCGTATCTTGTTAGAAATATGGTATTCTATTTCTAAATATTTGAGATATTTTCAAGTTATCTTTCTGTCATCAATCTTGGGGTTTAATTTTATCATGGTTAGAAAATGTGTTTTGTATGGCTTGAATTCTTTTAAACTTATTAAGCCTTGTTTTATGACCCATATTCTATGTTAGCAAATGTTCCATGCACAGTCAAAAAGAAGGCATTATGCTGTTGCTAAGTGAAATATTTTATAAATGTAAATGGAAGAAATTTTACATCATGAAACACCTACATTAGAAAAAAGGCTCTCAAATAAATCAAAATGTCATCTTAATATAAGACACTAGGGGAAAAAAANCAAAAAAGACACTAGTAAAAAAGAGTAAATAAAGCTAAAGTAACCAGAGAGAAGAAAAAAAAGAAAGATTAGAAAAAGTAATCAGTGAAATAGAAAACAAACAAGCAAAACACAAAAGAGAAAATCAACAAAACCCAAAGTTGGCCTTTTAGATCAAATTGATAGTTTTATTCAGGTCTTCTATATCTTTTCTTTTTTCTGTGCATTTGTTATTAAGATAATATTATTGAAATCTTCTGTTATACCTGTGGATTTGTCTATATATTATTTCAGATTTCTCAGTTTTTGCTTCATGTATTTTGAAGTTTTGTCACTAACTGCATAGATTTTGAAGTTGTTATGTCTTCTTGATGAATTGATCCTTTATCATTATCAAACGATCATCTTTGTCCATGGTCATGCACTTTATTCTGAAATCTCCTTTGTTTGATACTAACATAGATACTCCAGCTTTCCTTTGATTCATGTAAACATGGTACAAATGTTTCCATCCTTTTACTTCTAACTTGTTTATCATTTTATATTTTATGTGTGTTTCTTATGTTTAGTAGGGTCTTATTTAGTTTCTGCAACTCTCTCCTCTCCTGGACTTCATAAGTGAATTCTGGCTGCCTTGGTCTCCTAAACTCTTAGGTCTGTTTCATCAATGCAGTCTGTTGGGCTCCACCTACATTATTCTCTATACTACCATCCAGAAGCTCTTTAAGACTGTAAGCAGAGGCAGGCAGAGGCAATCAGAGGGCTCATCTCATTTACACCCTGTTTCTAGGGGATCACTATGCTTTGTTGACTAATAATGTCTTGAAAAATATTGTTTCATTGATTTTCTCTAGTTTTCTTGGTTGTTTTGGGTGGGAATATAAATTTAGTCCTTGTTATTCCATTTTGGATGGAAGCAGAAGTTCTCTACAGACTTTTATTTGAATATGATCACTGCTAATTCTGAGTTTTTGACTCTTGGAGAGAGTTCAACAGTTGCCTGATATTAACTTCAAAGAACTAATTTAGTGGGACTTTCTCACTTCTTAACCTATCCCAGTTCCACTCAAGTTTTTTGTTGAATGTATCCTATACTGAAGTAAAATACAGCAAAAGCTTTTCTATTCCAGCCACAAGAGAGGAGACAGAAGACTTCTCAAGGAAGATGAAAATAATTACCCCTTTGCTCCATCCAACAGAATTTTCTACCCAGAGTAATGTCCTTACTGTGTGTCCTCCATATATCTTTGAAGAATTAGGTTTCTCCCTGGATTGAAGTTGAAAGGGTTAATGTAGGAAGGAAGGAAAATGTGGGAAAGAAAGCTGAGAAGATTCTGACTAGATTCATCTGACTTTATATTCATCTCTGTGGGAAGAAAGATGTTAGAAAGGCTGGCTTCTCCACATGTGAGACTGTCTCAAAACTTGTGGGAAAATGGGCATGAATAGATTATTCAGATATACTGATGTGATAAACATACAAGATGATTTCTTGATATTCTGAACATGTTTTATAGAAAGGGATTTGTACAGCCAAATAATGATAAAATAGATGTTCTAAATATGTCATGAGCTTAATATTGAAAAAGCATTTTTCCCCACAGAACATAGTTCTTATCTCTATAGTCAATATTTGATGCATGTTCTTTGCCATTTCCTCATAGTCAGTCAGACGGAAAAAGGTGGATCTTCCTCTAAGTGATTTATCATCACAGATTTACTCTGCAACATTAGGAGAAAGATAAATTATGGCATAATATACACTTTAAACAGCCATTCTGTTGGCCTCTGAATGAAGTCAGAAGGATCAAAGCTAAGTTTTCAGAAGCACTCTTGTTTCTTCAGGAGTGTGAAGGGTGATTAATACACCCTGCAGAAAACAAAAACATACTCTAAAAAGCTAAAGAGAGGGTAAAACGTAGCTTCTTTTTGCCTTTGTAAAGGAATCCTAATGGAAAAGTCCATTTTGATTTTATGGAGGGGGGTGTGTGTTTATTGATTGAATTGGAAATCTCATAAATTATAGTAGTCAATATGTAGAGAGCATAGAATGAAAATGTATAGGCTGTGATTAACAGCAGGTAAGAAAAACCAAATGTTTTGGCAGAAATAAGACTTGCGGGAGGTTTCTACCAAAGCTACAATAGTTTTTCACAAGTAGTTGCCAGGGTCAGTAGCAAAATACACTGGCTATGTGTGATGTACTGAGCTAGGAGGTATCTAAGGAAACCTGAGACATTCCTACTGTCCAGAAACTGCAATCCAGTTTGAGATATTGGTCAGAACCTTAAAAAGATAAGTGGTCTTAAATGTGAGTCTGAGGCATTCTGAGAGTATAATTAAATTGTTGATTCTAGAAGAAAAATAATGTTTGTATTAGTGTGTGTGTGTATGTGTGTGTGTGTGTGAGTTGTGTTTGACTCTTTGTGACGCCATGGACTGTAGCCCACCAGGCTTCTCTGTCAATGGGATTTCTCATGCCAGAATACTGGAGTGGGTAGCCTTTCCCTTCTTGATCCAGGGATTGAACCCAGGTCTCCTGCATTGCAGGTGGATTCTTTACTATCTGAGCCACCAGGGAAGCCTGTTTGTATTCTTACTATGGCTCAAAGTGTTGAGGATGAACTGGATCTACAAACAATTATTTACTGAGATACAACCACATGTCAAACAATGTTCTAGTATCTGGCAACACAGCCATTAAAATGAAGTTTAATTCTAGTGCAATTAACTGAATAGCTAGAACCTTAAATTCTAAAGGCAGAATCAAGTAGGATAAGTTTTGAAAACAGAGTTGGACAAAATATGCCTCTTCAAGAAAATACTCTCACACAGCACCTTAAACATTATTGTTGCTCATATGGAAGATACTTTGTGCTCATCATGACCTTCCTCCTGAAAAGTATCCATTCCTTCCACTTGCAAATGAGAAAAGAGAGGTTCAGTCAAATTATATTGTGTAGCTAAGATGGGAAACCTTGGACTCAGATTCAAATCTATTTGACACCAATATCTCTGTTCTTCTCAGGACACTATGCTGCCCCTGGAATTGGAAGCCTTGCTTTGTTGGGTAATTTTCCCTGGGTGTTTCAGCCAGTTTGTTGCAGGAAAGTAAGGTGTGAAAGGATGCTCCTGTCGCAGGCCTCAGGCCAGTCCTTTTGTTGACTGAGGAGTGTGGATTTTGGCTTCTCGCAGGAAAAAATTCAAGAGCAAGTCATAGTAAAGTGAAAGAAGGTTTATTTAGGGAGAAACACACTCTATAAACAGAGTGTGGGGCATCTCAGAAGTCAAGAGAAGAGCAAGGGAACAGGTTGTTAGTTTTCAGGGGCTAGGCAATTTCATCAACTAATGAGTAGGAGGATTATTCCAACTATTTTGGGGACGGGTCGAAGATTTCCAGGAAGTGAGCCACTGCCCACTTTTTGGCCTTTTATGGTCAACGGCAGAACTGTCATGGTACCCACGGGTGAGTCATTTATTATGCTAATACTTTACAAGGAATGTATACTGAGGCTCAAAGTCTAGTGAAGTCAACTGTCTACCATCTTGAACCTAGCTGGTTTTAACCAGTTAATGTTGTGTCTTCAATAGCTATGACTATGTCATTCTTTTAAAGGTTGTGTCCTACCCACTTCCTATTTCAAGCTCATCTTCAGTTCAGTTTCCCATGCCCGTGAGAGTCCTTTTTCTTACTCAGGCTCCTTCGGAAAGGCATTACAGGTCTTCAGTTGTGGTCTCCTTGTACTTTGGGCCAAGGAGTCTAAAACAAGAGACAAAGGGAACACAGGACAAAGAAGACTGAAGCATGTCCTCAACTCATCTACAAAGCAAGGATATCCTTTCCTCTTCCATGACATGACTGGTTACTACAGTGAGCACTGAGAGTAGTTGGCTTTGGCTCTCGATCTGGAAGGCCCTCCACGGTCAGCTTGAATGATGCATCAAGAAATGAAGCTCCCTCCTGCCAGTGGCTTGTAGAGTAGTGGGGATGATGGGAATGTTGCTGATCACTTCTGGAATGGGAGAAGTTACTGTACTCACATTAGAAACTCAAATGTAGGACGCAAGCCAGGGCATATTTTAAGTCTGCTATCTATCTAGAGTGCTGTATGATAGAGATTTGATTTCACTGGCCTCATGCCTGCTTAGGACATACTTAAATAAACATAAGACTTTGGTGAGGGTTGATGTTTCCCCAAAAGGTGTTGACAGCTCTTCAGTGGCAGATTGATAGGCTCTGTAAGGAAGGTAGAAGGGAGTCCATAGTGAGATGCTGGGGTGCAGATCCTTTCAATGCCAAACAGTCCATGTCTCTCTATTCTAACTCCATTCCATGGGGTCCAGGTCCGCTTTCAAGAAGCCATGCTTCAAAGGACCCAGGAGGCTCCTCAAGCTGAAAGGCATCCCATGACCAGTAGGAATCACTTTAAGAGACTGTACATGTGTGACCTTGAGAAAAAGGTGCACTTCCTGAAGAGTAAAGAGCCCCCGTGGTAGCTGGCAGGATATTGAAGCCAGGAGAGTCTGACAGTGGCATCAAGCTGCGCTGTAAATCCCAGACATTCACAAGCCCCAGGCTGCAGAATCTCTCCCAAGTTTTGCTTTTGTTTCCAATCAATGGTGTTAACAGCTCTGCCAATGTTCAGCAATTGTGTGAGGAGGACAATACTCAGACAGAAAAATCAGTACAGTATTGTTTTATTTTTATGCCATATCCAGACAGAAAGATCTCATCTATTCATTGTAATACATTTGTCATTTTAGTCAGAATAAATGCAAAGCTACGAGAAAATGCTGATACCAGTTGTCAGAGAAAACTATTTACAATGGTCCCTCCCTTTCTTTCTTTAGGCATTTTCATTATAATCTTTTCAGCTTCACAGAGAGATGAACAGAACTGGTGCATGGAGTATAAAGCAGACGGCTGAACTGCACTGATTGTGACCTTCACTTTTAAGGTTAACAGTGGGGGGAAAAACAAACCGTTGACTTTGGTAGTTTTGGTTACTGTTTTCTGGAAGAGGGAGTAGCCATTTCTTTCCTTTTATTATATCTCACTGTCCAGGTTCCTATATGAAGAACTTAAGATCAATTTTTCATTCATTCTTAGTTCATTCAGTACTTATGCATGCCAACTATGGCAAGACACTGGAGGCCCTGGAGATAAGGTGGTGAGCATGACCTCTGAGGTCTTAGGGGCTGGAGAGCCTAGTGAGGAAGATGGCACTTGTAAGGAAACAGGAAATCCTATTATCAAATCAGGGTCTTTCAAGACAAAAGAACAGACATAGATCAGGCTGTAGTTCTCTATCAGAGAGTTTCATACATCTCTCCACCATGTGTCTAGTGAGCTTAAAATAAACCTCTGGCTTTTGACCTTCCATTTCCAGCCAAAATACACTTATTTTTGTAAGTTTCACTGTGAGTCACTTCAAGTGAAATATATGAAGGGAAGGAGTCACATAGTGTTTCCTTCATTTTTACTTAATTTTGCCAGACATTTTTTTTAAGATAGAGGAAACTGATGTATTTAGCTAATAAATATTAAAAAGCCATTCTTAAAATAGTCCTTGAAACATCAGACAATTTTTTCTTGAGGGTTTAATACAGATTTTATTTATGTATGTCTTATTTTTTTCTGATATCTTTATCACTGTACTGAGGACTAATCTCAGTCTTTTGTGTGGTTTTTGATCCAAATCCCTAATAAACCAGAATTTTCCAAACTTCAGTCATTTGTGCAAAACTGTAATTGTTTTCCCTGACTACTCATACTATGACTTTTCTTCTTTGTTTATATTATCCTGGTACCATATCTGCTATTCAGTTCAGTTCAGTTCAGTTCAGTTGCTCAGTCGTGTCCAACTCTTTGCGACCCCATGAATCGCAGCATGCCAGGCCTCCCTGTCCATCACCATCTCCCGGAGTTCACTCAGACTCACGTCCATCGTGTCCATGGTGCCATCCAGCCATCTTATTCTGGGTCGTCCCCTTCTCCTCCTGCCCCCAATCCCTCCCAGCATCAGAGTCTTTTCCAATGAGTCAACTCTTTGCATCACGTGTCCAAAGTACTGGAGTTTCAGCTTCAGCATCAATTCCTTCCAAAGAAATCTCAGGATTGATCTCCTTCAGAATGGACTGGTTGGATCTCCTTGCAGTCCAAGGGACCCTCAAGAGTCTTCTCCAACACCACAGTTCAAACGCATCAATTCTTCGGCACTCAGCCTTCTTCACAGTGCAACTCTCACATCCATACGTGACCACAGGAAAAACCATAGCCTTGACTAGACGGACCTTAGTCGGCAAAGTAATGTCTCTGCTTTTGAATATACTATCCAGGTTGGTCATAACTTTTCTTCCAAGGAGTAAGCGTCTTTTAATTTCATGGCTGCAGTCACCATCTGCAGTGATTTTGCAGCCCCACAAAATAAAGTCTGACACTGTTTCTACCGTTTCCCCATCTATTTCCCATGAAGTGATGGGACCAGATGCCATGATCTTTGTTTTCTGAATGTTGAGCTTTAAGCCAACTTTTTCACTCTCCTCTTTCGCTTTCATCAAGAGGCTTTTTAGCTTCTCTTCACTTTCTGCCCTAAGGGTGGTGTCATCTGCATATCTGAGGTTATTGATATTTCTCCCAGCAATCTTGATTCCAGCTTGTGTTTCTTCCAGTCCAGCGTTTCTTATGATGTACTCTGCATAAAAGTTAAATAAGCAGGGTAACAATATACAGCCTTGACGTACTCCTTTTCCTATTTGGTACCAGTCTGTTGTTCCATGTCCAGTTATTCTACTGAAGTTGACTTACTTTTTTTCCACTTATGCTAATTTATTTCCAAAAAAAAAAAGAAATTCCATGTGACCATCATAAATGAAGTGCCAGTTTTGTTTCCACATAATAGCAGGTAATTAGAAAAACAAATAAAATGTAAACTGATATTCCTACATTCTCTCCAGGTACTGGGAGACAGTTCTCTTTGTTAAAAAGGAAGATGAGTGCATGATGGGTAGTGTTAAAGAAATACTCAAGCCAGCTGAGACTTACCCTGGAAATAAAAATAATGTTTTCTTTAGTATGTGATTCCAGGTGTATAATGTCATGCCTGGCGTTCTCTCTTAAGGTCATTTGCTGAACTGTTGGAGGCATTTCAAAGGATCACAATATGCCACACTCTGTGCTCTGGTGGGAAATTCTTTGGCAGGTTTGGGAAGAGGATGCCTTCCCCATTGCCAAGGGGCTTCTGTAGTAAATAGGGGCTGTGCTTATTTCAAACAATTCTTTCTTTCCCCTAAGATCTATAATAATTGACTTCACTCAACTATTCAGAGATATGTGATAATTTAAGGAAATCCATGTATCTTCTCAATAGACTTTAACACCTGCAGCCAGTGACATCTGTCACCACCTTTCTATGCATGCTTCCTGTCTTCATTATTCTTCTCTTTAATTAACAGTTTAATCCTTAAAAATAAACTTTATAGTATGTGGTTATGAGTGATTGTTTCCAGTCAGCATAACAGAAGGCAATAACACTAGATCACGGCTGAACTCCATCCAATAATAGAGTATATGACGATAATGACAACAGGAAGTCATTTATCAGGCCTAGGTTTCTCCCATTTCATCTAGAAACATAAATATCTTATTTTAAATAGGGAGAAAGATGAGCTGAGAAGATGATGATGGATCAAGCGGGTGACACTGTGGACCAGCCAAAGCTTTTAAATATGACATTTTTCAAATCACAGGAGAAAAGAAGAGCTCAGGGAGGAAAAGGAGAGAATATCCAACTACATTAAAAACACACACACACACAGGCCAGGCTGCAATAATTGTGCATCACATTCTTTCCTGATTCTAAGAACAAATGCAAAGTTTCTTCAGGTCTCTCCAACCTATGATATTGTCACATTTCAGAGAAACCCACTTCAAATCAGAAATGATTGTTGACAGTGAAGGGAAATAGTCAAGTCCTACTATTTCATCATGTGGTATCTTTAAAGAAGAGCTTTGTATTTCAGGAAAATAGTAAGTACAGAGAAAGAGTTTGCTAAGAATGACCCAGGTCAAGAAAGAGAAAGCCTATCCAGGTATATGTTAGTAAAATATGGGGACAGGTCCTGAACAGAAAATTCCATGCTGTAATAGATGATGGAGTGCAGATGATACTCTGTAAGTGTGCACCATGACACTGAGATGGGGGATAGGATTGTAACTTAAAAAATATAATCACTTAATAAAAAGTGTTTTCCTAAAGAAAGAATGTTTTGAGAAGTGTGAATGGGGAAGAAAGAAGTTTGGAGCTGGGCTAATGTTTACAGTCATCTTTTTTTTCCCATTTAAAGAATAAATATCCCTCCAAATAAAGCAATATCTTTCTCAATATCTCAGCAATCTTTCTCTTTTTCTGGGATTTTTGTACTTAAAATGTAAAAACAAACATGCAAACAAAAGATAAAAAATTACTATGAAAGCCCTTGAGAAGAGTCAAAGAAGAACATTTGAGGAACTGATTTCATCATTCTGCCATATTGTATCTGCTCCTAGTTTGCAAAGAGCAGAACCACTGTAGAAGCTGATTCTTAACAGTTTTATTTTTTTTTCTTTAAATTTTTTTCTTTTTATTTTAATTGGATTCTAATTACTTTACAATATTGTAGTGGTTTTGCCATACATTCACATGAATCAGCCATGGGTGTACATGTGTTCCCCATCCTGCCCTTCCCTCCCACCTCCCTCCGCATTTAATCTCTCAGGGTCATCCCAGTGCACCAGCCCTGAGCACCCAGCCTCATGCATTGAACTTGGACTGGCGATCTATTTCACATATGTTAATATACATGTTTCAACAGTTTTCTGTGGCCTGCAGACTCACCAAGTGATCGAGAATAAAGAAGGATGGATAATCAGTTAGAGGAAATCTTCAGTGGTAGGAAGGGATGAGGGGTAGTCGCTAAGTTGTCTACTGATTTTTAAAAAGACGCTATACAAAGCTTTTGGTCAGAAAAACAGCCTCAAGCAAGCAATGCACTTTACATAAAGGAAACCTTCTCAGGAAGGATGGCTATGAATTTAGTTATAAGCTCTTCTCTTTGCATAAATTTGGTTCAGTCTAAACAAGACTTGAAACATGGAACAATGTCCATGGAGTACAATTCACCAATTGTTACTTTTAATTATGTTCACATGCATAATTCATAAATACACTGCATGGACAAGAGGAGAGAAAAGATAAGAAGGAACAAAAGAGATGAATTTTCCATCAAACAATTACTATATAAATAGACAACATATTTAATACATTAGTTAGCAAAGTAATTCTTTGTTCTTGTCAGTCTGGGGCTTAAAAATGTTAAAAGAATCCCCAAACATAACATTGTTATATTTTGCTAATGTCTCTTTTAAATGAAAGAAATGAGGATTATCATCCTTCATGAAAATAAAATAAGAAACCACCCCCAGATGTGGAGAAATACGTATGACATAGAATAATACTATACTATGTAATATTGTAATAGACTCTAATAGGAAGCTAAAAACATAATAGATTCTTAACACAGAAAACTTTAAGAATGGCATTATTTCCTTGTTAGGAGAAAATGAGTCTTTTTTTTGGTGCCAGTTTTGTCATTTTACTTTGCTGCAAAATGTTTGCTTTGTTTCATCTTCTTAGCAGTACATGCATCTTCCTAGGAAAGAAATAAGTGGTACAAACAGGTGCGGATGTGGCCAGAGAGTTCAAACTATTTCTTTGATAATACCATTTTTATGAAAGTGTTTGATGTCATAGTTCAATCATAGTCTATTCCTGAGATGGCAAATATCAAATAAAATATTGCTTAGCACAAACATATGTTAAACAAAGAGTTAAAGTTTTGTGCTTCAGTATAAATTTGCATTCTTCTTGCAAATTCTGTTTTACATAGAAACATCTTTTGGTTTGTGGTGCATTGGAGGGCCCAGTAAGTAGCATCAGTCTTCCATATTTCAGAACCATCAAGACTAGACATGGAAATAGGCACATATGACCAAAATGTCAGTTTCCCTTCCAGCAGAACTATTGGACTCTTTCTTGGGGTAGATGTGGCAACAGTGTTCTTCACACTGAACTTCAAAATTAGACATGTTTCCTCACCCATCACAAGTAGCACTCTCATTGTGAGCTCTTTCCCTGTTCATCATCTGGCATCACTCTGTTAAACTGAGAGGCTGGAGAAAAATGTGTACAGCTTGTAGGCACTAGGTTATGAAAAGGAAGAGGAAGGCATGCTCAGATCCAATTTGATACATCACTTCTCTTACCTGGGAGCAGGGGTGGGTGGTGAGGGGTGAGACAGAGTGATAACCTGATAGAATGTCTGCCATGCAGAGATGATAGCCAAGCATCCATAGGCTGAGAGAAGGCTGATATCCTTACCTTACAAGTTGTTAAAATGTCTAAGCATCCATATCTAACTTTCTGACCATACCTACTCTCATGTAGAAGGAACAATGTTAAGTATGGAATAATTGTTTAAATAAGGAAAGGAATATTTAACCCCAATTATCTTATGAAAATCTGAATCTATTTAAAATACAAATCAGTCTATATGCTATATCCATGAAAGGAAACTTTTTATATAGAAATTCTTTTACTTTCTATGATCAGGGTTTAGTGTCTAGTTTTTTTCTACTGTAAAATGGTGATAATAACAGTACATATCTCATAAGATTGTGTCATGTCAAATAAGTACAATAACACATGGTGCTTTTTAAAGAGTATATTGCTTATGGAAAGTGCTTAAGAAATATTAATGGATAACATTAATGTTGTCACCATCATCACTATCATCACCACCACCACCACCACCACCCTCATCATTATCATCATCGTCACCACCACCGTGACGCTCGTCATTATTATCGTTATCACTTTCATCATTTGAAGCATAGGTGAAAACCTGTGGATGAATGACAATGACTTAATGGCAAGTCCATAGTCCATCGGAAGAATGACTTCCATTCATTATGTGATCAATAAGCAGTTATTCAGGACCCATGGCATGCCTACAAATTTTGTGAATATGCAGGTATGATATTTAAAGTTTACAGTCTACATAATTGCACAATCTGCCAGTTCTCAGCAAAGTTCAGAAACCAGAGCTATATGTGAGCCTAAGGATTGAGGACATTCTAAAGGAAGCAAATGACACCACCCTTATGGCAGAAAGTGAAGAACTAAAGCTCCTCTTGATAAAAGTGAATGAGGAGAGTGATAAAAGTTGGCTTAAAGCTCAACATTCAGGAAACAAAGATCATGGCATCTGATCACATCAGTTCATGGCAAATAGATGGGGAAACAGTGGAAACAGTAGCTGACTTTATTTTTGTGTGTGTGTGTGGCGGGGGGGCGGTGCTCCAGAATCACTGCAGATGGTGACTGCAGCCATGAAATTAAAAGACACTTGTTCCTTGGAAGAAAAGTTATGACCAACCTAGACAGCATATTAAAAAGCAGAGACATTACTTTGCCAACAAACGTCTGTCTAATCAAAGCTGTGGTTTTTCTAGTGGTCATGTATGGATGTGAGAGTTGTATTATAAAGAAAGCTGAGCACCAAAGAACTGATGCTTTTAAACTGTGGTGTTGGAGAAGACTCTTGAGAGTCCCTTGGACTGCACAGAGATCCAACCAGTCCATCCTAGAGGAAATCAGTCTTGAATATTCATTGGAAAGACAGATGCTGAAACTCCAATACTTTGGCCACCTGATGTGAAGAACTGACTCAATAGAAAAGACCCTGATGCTGGGAAAGATTGAAGGCAGGAGAAAGGGACAACAGAGGATGAGATGGTTGGATGGCATCACCAACTCAATGGACATGAGTTTGAGTAAACTCCAGGAGATTTTTGATGGACAGGGAGGCCTCGTGTGTTGCAGTCCATGGGGTTGCAAAGAGTCGGACATGACTGAACGACTGAACTGAACAGAACTGAAAGGAAGCAGACTTTCCATCCGACCTTGAAAGTTGGTTGGATGTGTTCCTGAAGGATCAGCATGAGTAAAGGCAAATGCTTAGGAAGAAACATGGGGGGTTAGAGGCTAACAAGGGGACTGAATTGATCAGATATTGTTGGTCTTAAGTCCTGGACAGAATTCTGAAACCAAAGTTTGTTCTGGAGGATTCAAGATGGAAAATACCACATCTTTCTACTCCTGTTGCCCTCACACGAGGCCCCTTCCACACAGCTTGATAGTGTCCATCCTGCCCAGAGCATTGTTCTGTAGCCCCATCCAAGCTTTTGCTCATGCTCTTCCCCAGCCCACTCCCTTCTTGCCCTGTGAAATTTTACCTCTCTTCCAAGGCCTACATTTGTCATCATTGTTTACTTGCTTCCTCTTTTTTAAAAAACTTATTTATTCAGTAAAGCTTTTTTACCCTACTTGTTACATTATTATTATTATTTTTTCTCTTCCAAACTCCTAAACTAATCTGTGTATTCATTATATGACAATATATCTGTAAAGCAGTCTGGTAAACTAGTAGGAACATACATACGAGTTCTGGGTCAGACTATCTGGCCATCTGTGTAGCCACAGGCAAGATGCTTCATCTCTCTTGGCCTTAGTTTCCTCAACTAGAAAATGAAAAGATTGGTTTGAGTGATCTTTAATTGCTTACCCAACTTTGTTGATTTTCATCCTAGAATTTTTCTATTGCTTTTTCCATGTCACTTTTATTCAGTTTTATGATAAATCTGTATTATTTTGGCCATAGGGCTTAAAATCCATCTAGAGTAGGGAATTTGATACCTATCCACCACTAATCCCACCTAATCCCTGTATTGTGATTGTAATCATGAACTAAACACCTGGTGAAATTTACTGCTACTTGCTTACCTATCTTCTAATTGTGAACTTAATCTCCCTGCCACTTCCATTGCTCCCCAAGATGTCCTCTATCTCCAGTTTCTGTGTTAGCCAAGCCAAGCAAATATTTCATGTTTCCTATTGACTTTTAGTGCATGTTGATACTTGTGAATCATAAACAATGAGATTTAATTAGCTATAACAAAGGCAAGCCTCTAGATGAGGGGCTGCCAAGGTGAGTCTATCATTTGTCCTCATTCAGCAAGTATGCCACAGCTCTGAGAAGCAGTGCAAGAGAAAGAAAACTCCTCCAATCTAAATAAGACCTCAAAAGGCCACCTTCTATCATAGCTGATGTGTTTGTCTCCACAGAGTTTCTGCATTGGGAGCTGCCTTACCTTTGGGCACCAAACACTGTCAGAGTTTAAGAGAGTTTCGTTTTTGATGCCATATCCTTTTGATGCCAATTAGAGATAATCTCCCTGGGCTCTTAAGTAATTTGTCTGTGTAATCTCAGGCACACTGAAAAGAATTACAAATCCTTTGCGGATTGGAAGACATAGTGGAAACTCCTCAGTCTGGCTTAGAAATTAGTCAAAACTTTTAAGACATCATGATGCCTTCCCCTCCCCCTTCTTTTATCAAATAAGGAAAGCTTTCTCTTCTGATTAATGCACAAATTAATTTGAAAGAGGTTTATGGGGACTTTTCTTCAGGCTTGTAACACACACATACACACAGACACACACACTACCCACAATTGAACAGTCTTAATGAGTCTAAGAATTAGAAATTTTTCCCAAGGAGTCAAAATGCTTTGGTTGAATTCTGAGAGGTTTTCACTTTCTTATGACTCTTTATTATCCTAGTATTTAGAAGGATTACTGGCTGAGAGTTTATTAGGAACTCTCTTAACTGCATTGGGATGCAAACTTCTGTAGAAGGAGCAGAATAGAGAGACTTAATTAATTCCTGATTGATTATAATAATTACATCTTTTCACCTCACCTTTGTTTATTATTTTAAAATACCTGAAAATGATCCTATTGCTATTTAAGTACTAACTTTCACATAGAGGGATATCATTTTATGTTGACAAATTACTGGTTTTAACTATATAAGAAAGGCCTATTTGTTTAGTCCTATGCAAAAGAGGAAGTTGGTGAGCTATGATCTAAGTGACATTTAGTATATGCCCCATGGCTACCATGGCCATGTCAAAGGGCATTACCCTGCCTGTTTCGTCATCACCAGTCCAGAACACATATTTTTGGCAGATTTGTTTGAGTTGAACTTCTTCATTCAAAATGTGAATTTATCTTGCTTTTGAGTCCTGAATTGAAGCATGTCACCCCCTAAAATCCCAATTCTGTCAACTGTCTCTGACAAAATGCATGAATTAATGTCCTAGTTTGAGCGAATGAGCATTCCTTTGCCTTTTATGGGGATATCTTCCCCTTCATCACTCTTTTCTATAAATATAAAACTAATACATTCATGCATACAATATGGATAATTTTTCTCATTTATTCAGATTCTACTTTGCAGTTCATAATTATTCCTTTAACAGATATTGAGAACTTATTATCTGACCCACACTCACTCACAGTGGAAATGAACATCAGAAGACATGCCAAAACAGAGGGTCAAAAATATTATTCAACTTTTCTTTTCTCCATCTATATACACACAGACCAAGGAAGCTCTGCAGCCATTGCTGACATTATATTTTCTTTGTTTCTGTCTTCTCTTGCTTTTTTTATTTTTGATCTTCATGAAAGATTCTTGTTCTCATCTTACAAAAATGTGGGCTTGACTGAAAACTATTAGGACTACAGAGTTTAGTAAGAAATTAATAGTATGTAAAACATAAAAGCTTCCCAATGCACCAGATATAACCAGTTTAGAAGATGGAAAGATCAGATTCCAATCAAAAGAAAAAAAATTTTATTGCTTAGAATTTTTTTAAAACCTTGACACAAATTTTTAAGTGAAAAGACTGAATATTTTATGTGTATAGAATTCTTCAAGATATAATTGTAGAATTGTTGCAATTCTAATTCATTGCATAGGACTATATTGGATTGGTGTTGGCACTTGACAAAGTGATTTGTCTATCTATCTCTTTTAGAAAAGAAGAGAAGAAGGAAATACACCAACATCTTGAAAATGATGTTTGTAAGTTTGTAAGTTTCAAAGTAAACACATTTGCTTTGTTGTTGTTTTCTGGTTGCCAAAGCAGAAACTTAAGGAATTGAACTAATTATCTACCTACTTTCCTAATTTTACATTTCTGCAACAGTGACGTGATGTAATGGAAGGCTTGATATACCTTGCTTGACATTACAGAAAGGATCTTGGACACGTGGTCTTCTGAAGAATGTGCAGAGTGATTTGAGGCAGTGAACACAGAAAACATAATTTCAGATCAATGCATAAGGGAATGCAAATTAACAGAAGACAAAAGAAGTCACTAAGGTCAGAGGAAAGACATAAATTACAGAAAAGTTGTTTAGGAGATATTCAATGACATTAACAGTGACATGTAATCTGTTGCTTTCCCAAAAAGTAATTTGCATGGGTTATTATCTCTTGAACAACCCTTGTAAAATAGGAACTAAATAGTGAAGAGACAACAGATCACCTTCCATATGTGTTGCTCTTTTTGTGGTAGGAGGACAAGTGTGTGGAAGTGGGATGAGGTATGTAGGGACCATGGTGTGCAGGCATGATGAAAAGGGGAGAATTTGTCTACCTTTATTTTATCTAGAGGTCTTTTCACCACAGGAAGGTTTTCAGGCAGATTTTTTTAGATTGCCAGAACTGCAACTGTTTGTTCCATGTACAGACAGTGCTTTGATTATTTTCTATCTCAAATGTCATTTGAAAAAAAAAAAAAAAAGAACTTATCTAAAGAATAAAAAATTCAGCAGCAATTAATTAAAGGGAGAAAAATGGTCTGTTCTGTGATGTTCCACTCAAGAGAGCATATCACTAATATTATTTTGAAAGACAAAAAGTGAATCAATTTTTCTTTCCAAGCAAACTAAACAAAAACAATTTCACTCATGAGCTGAGATGCTAACTGACAGCTCCCCATGTAAAGGTAGGTTATACCAGCAGTGATGTCATTTCTGAGAAGTGATGCTCAAAATAGAAACACTCCCAGAACTTCAAATGTCTCCAGCCCAAGCCATCTCCTCAAATATTTCATGTACGAATTTTCAGGTCATCTGAAAGAATCAGAAATTTCTTTCATTTCTTTTTCTTCGGGTTCCCAGGAGACCATTCAGTTTTATGTAATGCAAGAACACTGCAGTTTGGGGTGGGAAGTCTTCACTGCTCAAACAGCCTGCCTCTTTGGGATTTGTAGCACTGTTTTAGATTTCAGCTTCCTGCTTCACATTTCTGCTTTGGTTTCCTGATGTTTCACCATCACACCAAACGGCTTTCCAGAACAGAGTTCTGTTTAAGTACTTTCTTTTATTGAATGTGGTATATTTAGTACAGCTGGATTACATTACATAAAACTATGTTGGCAAATTAATTACTAAGCATCATCTTGTCATGGCAAACTTATATGTGCACACATACAAATGCAATAAATCATTGATGTCGAGTAAATGAGTTGCTGTAAAACATGGATTTCTACAGTCATAGGAACTGTAATTAATTTGTCATCACAGAACTCTTAGGTCTGCCCAATAGTACACAACTGTCTGGACAAAGAAGCAGACAATCCAACAGTTATGTTGATATACGCAAAACAAAAACATCAGGTTGAATTACTCTCCACCCATCATCTCAAAATTATCAGGTCTCTTTTTGTCACAAAAATAACAGAGAGATGATATTGGACAGTGTTTAGAGTTAAGCTTTCCTGAGTGGCAGGTATCAATTTTTAAGATAATAACTTGTGAAAGTATAATCACATCTCAAATAGGGTCATGGTTTTTATGCTTATTTTAGAATACTTTGTTTTCATGATTTCCAGAAACTAAAGATTACCAAACAAACTTGCAAATTATATGCTAAGAATAATTACTTGTTAATATGTATAAAATGGCAAGTCAAACTGTACATATTTCTAAGTAACACAGAGTGCTCTGCTGTGCTTAGTTGCTTTAGTCATGTCCAGCTCTTTGTGATCCTATGGATTGTAGACTACCAGGCTCCTCTGCCCATGGAATTCTCCAGGCAGGAATCCTGGAGGAATCATCCTCCAGGGCATCTTCCCAACCCAGGGATGGAACCCAGGTATCCCGCATTGCAGGCAGATTCTTTATCATCTGAGCCACCAGGGAAGCCCAAGAATAATGGAGTGGGTACCCTATCAATTCTCCAGGGGATCTTCCCAACCCAGAAATTGAACTGGGGTTTCCTGCTTTGCAGGCGATTTCTTTACCAGCTGAGCTACCAGGGAAGTCTAGGAACACAGATTAACTGAAGTCATTTAGCAAAATTAAAAACTCAGTATCAGTTTCTATGTATGTTTATCCTATTCAGTACTTCTAACAGCCCCCAGTTGTTGATAGAATTTTTCAGATGAGGACAATGAGGTACAGTAAGAGTAAGTAAATTACCTGGGCTACGTAGCGAGTGAGTGATGGGACTGGAATTCACTCTTAGATGGTCTGCCTGCAAAATCTGCCCTTAGCCACTGTACTGGGCTTCCCCATGAATTTGGTCTTCCCTCATCCTAACTCCCTTCACATTGCCTTCCTTGTTTACCTGAGTTCCCACCAGGTGATAAACTCTGGATGCAGGACTCTATACTGCACACGGCTGTGAATCCAGCCCTGGAACTGGGCCAGGCAGACAACAGGTTCTTAAATAAGTGTTGGATGAATAAATGAATGAGTACTTAAAGCATTGTGAATTAACAAAATCCTTTTTATTAAAATATAGTTGACATAATATTGTGTTAGTTTCAGGGGTACAGCAAAGTGACTCAGT
>SJYQ01000908.1:516555-529469 GCA_006410935.1 Redunca redunca
ATATTGTTCTCCATCATGAAACCCAATGAACCTTGTTCTTGGAAACTTGTGCTTGTTACATGCCTATGTGTGGTGTGTTGAAAACATGGTGGGAGCCAAAGGAGATGTCAGTAGACAAGCGAATTGCTGTAAATCATTGCTGCTCTTCATAAAGAGATTGTGGCTGATTTGTGAATGTCTGTTGATTTTGGTCCCTTGAGGCCCCAGGAGCCTCTGTCGTGGGTCCTAGATTGTGTGATTTATGGGTTACCCAAACAAGTATCCTGCAATAAAAGAGAATTTAATTGACACAACTACAGTTCTGGGAAATACATCAAATTTATCTTTTAATAAGAGTTTAGAAATTGCTTTCCCCCCATTAAAATGAGTGGGGAGAGAATGCATAGGAAATTAAACCAAAGTGTTGAGGTGTGGGGAGTGGGGTGTGACTTCTAGAGGCCTTCACGTTTGCTCTTTCTTGGGGCTTCTACCTTACAGCTCTTTGGAAAACACACACACACACACACACACACACACACACACACAAAACCTTTCTTGGTAGATGAAGTCTCTTTGGATCCCCTTCACCTTAGCAAAGTTTTCCTCTAATCTGGGGCTGTTCCAGAGTCAAGAGCTTTTATTTAGCTGGGTAATTGTGTTTGTGGAAGTTAGGAATGTTTTTGTTCCAAGCACAGGAGGAAAGAGTCAGGAAAGAAGATAAAAATTTCAAACATCTCATACTTCATTGGGAAAAATAAATCTTTATGTAGGCATTCTGAATCTTAAGAGCAGGAGTCAATTCCCCCAAACTTTCTGGCTCCAACCCTATCTGGTATGACTTTCTACACAACAGCCATCTTCATTCTTGATGTTGATTCAGCCCCTGGTGAGAGCCTCCTTAATCAGATAGTTGCATAAAATTCTTCCTTCTCTACTGCTACTGCTTTGGCTGTCGTGAGTTTCTAATCTGTTGCTGACACCCTGCAGAGCTGCCTGCAACCCTGTCTTTTCCTCTGTTCCTCGCCATGCTTCTTCCCCATGCTGGTCCACAAAGACCTAGGGAAATGTCTGGTCAGTAGAACTGGTTGGAGGTGAGGAATGAGGGGAAGAGGGCCCTTTTTTTTGATTTTATTATCACCACCCTGCCCCCATATATGATACCTTCCATAGCTTTCCCAGTCCCAACCCATCAGTTCTTCCCTTCTGCTCATATTTTAGACCTCTCTCTGTGCCCATCCTATTATCTGGCTTTGACTTCTATAATTATATGCCTGGAATAGCTAAGTCTGAGACTGTATTTTCTTTTATATAATGAGAAAAAAAAAAAAACAAAAAAAAAAACCTTTTCTCTTTAATATACCCTACCAGGACTTCTGTGCACAAAAAGAACCTTCCCATTTCAATCCTTTTTCTTTGCAAGTACCATCAGAGCCATGTTTAAACATTGCAGAGACTGCTATTATGCTGGGGATGTGAGGAAAAGAAAGAGGCCAGGATAATATGTCATGTCTACCACTGGCCATAGAAGGAGGAAGCGCCAGACTGGAAGGAACACATGACAAGGAGAAAGAGACACACTGCGTTCAGGGATTTTCTTAAGGAAGAGAAGGGCACCTGGAGAATTGAGCTTAGACTGAGGCTATTCCAAAGGAGGTAAGGTGTGGGAAATCCTCACTCAATCCCTTACCCTTTACCCTGCTTTCTTCCCTGCCTCAGTCTGGGGTTGGGCTGGTGTTGACTTGGGGCTGGAGGACAGGGGTTTCAGTGCCCTCTTTGCAGTGAAAGTGAGGGCTTGAGAGGTCTGGAGGGCCTGAGAGACCTGGAATCCATGGATCCTGTTAGAAACATTTTAGACATCCAGAGAAGAGGAATTCTCATATTGTGAAAATCACAATTTGTTGATGTAGATTTTGAACTTTATATGATTATAGAATATATACTATGAATAAATAAACTTCCTGGGGGCTTCCCTGAGAAACAAAATATGTAGCAGTTGTGCTGTCCTGAGTCTAAACAGCTGGCTTTCCAGAGAAGAAACATTTCTAACTCAGAGGCTTCCTGTGACAGGAATAATACCTCTAAACAAGATAGCACATGTATCATTGTGTGTAGTCTCTGGGTCATGTCTGACTCTCTGTTATCCTTTTGACTGAAGCCCACCAGACTCTTCTGTCCATGGGATTTTTCAGCCAAGAATACTGAAGTAGGTTGCCATTTCCTCCTCCAGAGGATCTTCCCTACCTAAGGATTGAACCTGCATCTCCTGTATCTCTTGCACTGGCAGGCGGGTTCTTTACCCACTGAGCCATCAGTGAACCTCATACCTCAAAAAAGAGTGCAAATTATTATTTTGGGGATATATTATCTTTTTACTTCTGCATATACTTTTGGGAAAAGAGCATTTTTCTTTTTTTAATTATTTAAATATTTATTAAAATACTTAAATATTTATGATTATACTACCAATTTGGTAATTTTACTTAATATTTTTATGACTGTACTACCAATTTGCCTATTTTGAGAAAAAAATNATTTATTAAAATACTTAAATATTTATGATTATACTACCAATTTGGTAATTTTACTTAATATTTTTATGACTGTACTACCAATTTGCCTATTTTGAGAAAAAAATTAATAGATATACTTCAGCTAATCAAGACTTGAACTAAAACCAGGGGCACATTTATTGTGAGGTGAGGCCTCAAGCAAGGCCCCAGGCATGTAAAGTGCATGAAAGATATTTAACCATACTGGTTAAGACCACTGTCTGTCCACTCTGGCATCAAATTGTGGCAAGCGGGTCTGGGGTGGGCCTGAGCCGTTTGTTTCTAAATATGCATTCATGTTCATACCTAATATCTAATTTTTTTTCATTCTTTCAGCAAATATTTATAGAGCATCAAATATATGTCAGACATAATGCTAGAGAATGGGGATCATAGTGAATCCTTTACTTTAGATATGCATCCTTCCTCTGATAAACCATGTTTAGTAAATTGTTGTCCAGCTTCTGTTTAAACTTTTTAGTAAGAGAACTTCTTATCTCACTTTGTTCTTCAATCAATTTCCAACAAATACAACAAGAAATATATGGCTCAACAAAATGTATTCCACATTTCCATTGTAAAAGAGACAGAACTGTCCTAATGGCAACATTCTTTTTTTTTTTTTTTAGTAGCTAATACCTAATTTTGTATTTGCAATTTGATATTCTGTTTCTTAAAGAGATTCCCAGATTTTTTATAAGACTCATATTCTTGAAGATCTTGATCTGCTGTAATCAAAATCAAGAGGAGTATTTTATAATTACTAAAACTGATAGTAAAGGTTCCTATGAGCAAAGAAAGAAGTAAAATGAAGTAATTCTTTGAAATATGCTAAAACCTTATTAGAGACTTATAGATATTTCCAGAAGAATGTAAGAATATTTTATGTCATGTGGTGGAGCATTCAGAATGTTGTCTTTTTCAGGATTAAGCCACCAATTAAGACTTACTTTCAAAATTCTTCTCTCCTAATCCATTCTGAAGTCATTCAATCTGCAGGCCAGCTGGGGTTACAACTGCTTATTTACACTGAATAGGTTTTAGAGTACAGTACATTGAAGGTTTTTCTTTAAATCTTTTCTACTCAAAGTGTGGTCCATGAATCAGCAACATCTCCTGGAACTTGGTCAAAACTCAGAATCTTCTAATCCCAGATCTACTGAACCAGAATTTGCATTATAACAAGATTTTTATGAATTTCTTCCACAGCTTAAAGATTGCTCTAAATGCCTGCTGCAGTTTTGAGATCAAGACTACTTAGAAATTGATTGTTTCTTTGAATTTAGATAAGTATGATGATCTTCCTGTTGGAACACAGCATAAAATTTATCCCAGAGGTCTGAGCCTTTTATGGTTATCATATTAAATTCAAAACTGCACACTCTGGTTAATTTCTTTCCCCTTGAATTTCGGGTCTTCTCTCCTTTCTCCCCAGTTTTCAACATGAAGAAGGAGGTCTCTCAGTGTCAAGTCTTTCAGTCTTCCATACAAATGAATAACAAGCAAATCCAGCGGAAGGCATATACTGAGTCTTATCCTTCTCCTGTGGCTCCAGCAGTTGCCAATGGTTTTCATGGCCTCTCTAATGTTTCTTCTCCTTTGTTCTCTAAATTGACAATGGAGCTTTTAAAAGTTGATGTTTTCCGATCACAGAGAGGGCTGCAGTGAGGTAAGAACTGGGAGCAAGTCTGACATCTGACTTGTTCTGAAACACACATTCCTGCTTGCTCTGCGCTCCCACACCATATTGCTTATCCCTCTATCAGCAGTGCTTTTTTCCTTCTGTCTTTTATTATATTCATTATACGCCTGCCTCACCAACTGGATAATAAACTCCTTGGGGGCAAAAAGAATCCATATTCATTTTTTTCCTTCCATCACAGCTACATTTAGTGCAAAACCTTATAGTACTGCATGCTTAGTAAATTCACGTGTCAGAAATTTACTATATACATATCTGTGTGTGTATTGCCAATATCTCACTTTTTAAAATTAGATTTGTGGTTGTGGAGACATCAATGATTATGACTTGTAGATTAGAGATAGGAATTGAGCAATAAGTCTTGGTTATTGACTAGCAGAATGTAAAAGTTATTATTTCCTCAGCCCCAGTTATAGCAGATGGACTATAGCACTCTAAAATTTGATCTAGTAGCATTCATTAAAATCTGTGAATGAACCAGATGGTAAAGGGTTGTACTGGGGAGAGTGAATTTTAGAAGTGATAAAACAATAATTTTCTGATAACTTTTTTCTTTTTAAATTTTATGACCTTGCAGAGTTTCTCCCATCCTTCACGATTTCACATCATCTATAAGTAACAAAGAGACAAGGCGGCTTTCCCAGTTTGAATCTTGGCTCTGCTTCTTGCTAGCCCTGAAGCTGCTTTGTGTTTCCATTCATTTTTTTTTTTAAATTAAAAGAAAATAAAAAAACAATGATGAATTTTCACAGAGCAGTATCTGACATAATAGGTAATAAATACATGTTTGATGTTATTATCCTTCAATAAAAAGAATAAACACAAAAATCCTGCAGTTCGGCTTAGAAGTGCAAACACCTGCATATTTTGAATATCCATTATGATTCTGAGGGTACACACTGACAGACAATCCCATCCATTCAGTCAAAACTTTATCCAATACGCTGAACACTATTTTTTCACAGATTTGGAGCTTCTCTGTGAGGCTATGAGTTCTAGTGTGTTTTGTTTTTGGTTCCTGTTCTTGGCTAATGTATGTGGCAGTCAGACCCTAAGGGACATCCGGCAAGCTTCCACCTCATAGTGTCCATGATTTTGTGTAATTTCTTTTTCCAAAGCATTTGTGGGTCATATGACTTGTTTCTAACCAATAGAATATGGCAAATATGGTGGAATACCACACCTGGGATTACCTCATGCTATGAATTCTTCTTAGCAGACTGCAAAGGTCTCCTAGCTGGCTTGACAGAGTAATGAGCCATGCTAAGGAAACCACATAGAAGAGAGGGATGATCTTCCCCACAGGGCCTGAAGCACCCTCCAGCAAACAGGCAGCAAACAGCTAGGGCCCTCAGTCACACACCACCAGGAAATAAACTCTCCCAACAATCTGAATAAACATGGAAGCAGATTCTTACCTGATCAAGCTTCCAGATGGATAGCAACTCAGTCAACATCTTGATTGGATACTGTGAGATTCTGAGCAGAGGACCCATCTAAGTCATGCCTGGATTCCTGACTTCCCAAAACTGTAACCCAATAAGTGTTATGTAGTTTTCAGTCACTAAGTTTGTGGTTACTTGTTACACAGTCATAGAATAGTACTCTGATATAGTTACCAGCACAGAAGTGGGGCTTATATTTGGCAATGGGTCCAACAGTCTAAGGTCTTTGGTGTGTCCTGTCAGTTATTTTGGAATGATTGGGGACCTTTAAAGTGGGCTTGCATGAGCTGATTGGAACTATTTTTAGGCCAAATTCCACTTTTCAGTAAGCAGTCAGTATGGAGTTGTGTTGGAGTTAAAAAATAATTGTTCCTTTAATCGGGTTATTCTTTCAGTTCCTATTACCTTTTTTTTTTTTTAGAGTAATAGACTTTTTATTTTTATTTTTTAAGAACAGTTTCAGGTCTACAAAAGAATTGAGAAGACAGTATGGAGTATTCCCATAACCATTCCTCCCCTGAGTTCTCTATATTACTAACATCTTGCATTAATGTGGTACATATGTTATAATTAATGAGCTTGCCTTGACATATTATTGTTTATTAACTAGAGCATAACATTTATATGCATCATTGCAATATCTTAAAGAGTAAATTTTTTTTTTATGGTGGTAGTTTTACCACCGTAGAAATCCTGTTCATCTTTCCTCTCCCCTCCATCAAAATCCATGGCAATTACCGATCTTTTTATTGTCTGCACAGTTTTCTCTTTTTCCATAATGTCATACAGTTTGAATCACATGATATGTAGACTTTTCAGAATGGCTTCATTCATTTACAATACACATTTAAGATTCCTCCATGTTTCTTGATGGTTTAATAGCTCATTTTTTTATTGCTAATATTGTAAGAATGTACCACAGTTTGTTTATCCATTTACCTACTGAAAGTCATCTCGGTTATCTCCATGTTTGGCTAATTATGAATAAATCTGCTAAACTCGTTCAGATGCAAGTTTTTCTATGGACAAAGGTTTTCACCTCAAAGAATAAATATTAATATCTGGGAATTTGATTGCCTGATCAAATAAAACTACTTTAGCTTTCTAGGAAACTGCCAACTTTCTTCCAAAGTGACTATATCATTTTGCATTCCCACTGGCAAGAAAAGAAAGTTCCTGTTACTCCAAATCCTTGTCATCATTTGATATTGTCAGGTTTTATGTTGAACCATCCTAATACGTGTGTAGTAATATCACATTGTTTTAATTTGCAAAAATAATGGCATATAATGCTGAACACTTTTCATATACTTATTTATCATCTGTGAGGTGTGTCTGTTCTGATCTTTTGCACCATTTTAATATTGAGTTGTTTATTTTCTTTCTGTTGAGTTTTAACTGTTATTTGTATATTTTGTCTAATAGTTCTTTATCAAATGTGTCTTTTGCAAACATATTCTCACAGTCTTTGGCTTACATTTTAATTACCTTAATGTTGTCTTTTGCAGAGCAAAAAATTTTTAAATTTTGATTAGAAGTCATCTCTTTTCCAGTGTCATGACTGAATCGGGCTAGCCCTTCAATGGAGAAATTTCCTGGCTTTGAGGACTCTGGGAAAAAGTCAGCTACCCATTTGCTACCCATACTTGCTCCTGTTGGTTTGCTTTAGAAACCTATTATATTTTGATGTACATGGAAGAACAGAAGGTTTTGTTAAAAACTTACATTTGAAACTCAGCATGACAAATATATAAGTCCCCAAATGGAAGATATATAAGTGGCAGTTAATTTTATGCTTTTCATGGGAATTTTTTCCAATAACTCAACTGTAATCCGATCATGTGAAATAAAAGCACAGATAATTTCATTTGTGTTCCCAAGATTTAAATCACTTTGGCTTTTAAAGTAGTTTTTAGAGAGGAACTAAATAATTCACTCTAGAATCTTTTCTTTTTGGGTAGTTATAAAGAAATGGGAACTTTAGGATCTAGTAATTGTTTGGACTTTTTCAGGTTTTGTTTTTCCTATTTAATTAATGAAAATTGTTGAAGGTACACTGTGCCACCCCTTTACTGAAATTCCAAATTCTTTTTATGTCAAAAAAAAAAAAAAAAAAAGACTGTCTTTATTTGGCTATAGCTTGCTTTCCCAGCATTATTCACTCCGTTTTCACTTTCCTCACACATATTCAGTAATACACAAAGTTTTCAGCTGAAATCTGAACTTTTTCGTGTACTGCTTTGGCTGCCCGAAATGTCCTTTCCACTTTACCTTTTTATTTCCCTGGTAAATCCAACTTATCCTTCAAGGTCCATTTTAATGATCACTTCTAGCCAGAATAGAAAGAGTAGACACCTCTAGGCAGAACTTAACCCTGTCTCTATTAGCTCTGATAACTTTTTTTTTTCAAGTTTGTGCCACATTTTTTCCTTGTGCTTTATTTAGTTTTTTTTTCTTTTTCCACACCAGATGACTTCTGGGATCTTAGTTCCCCAATCAGGGCTTGAACTTGTGCCCTCTTCAGTGGAAAAGTGGAATCTTAAACAATGAACCACCAGGGAAGCCCCAGCTGTGATAACTTTTGATAGTAATTGCTTACCTGTCAGTACTCTCTCCTGGAGAGGCAGCTCCTAAAAGGAAGGGGGCATTTTACTTTTTTTTCATTTTCTGTCTTTTCTGTATGTAGTATAATGTTTTATTCATTGTAGTTGCTCAACAAATGCATGTGGTAATATTAAAGATAGATGAAATATCTCTTGCAATCCTATCTATTGCTAGAGAAACATCTGGTTGTCTATTGGCTCACAGAGACTTCCTGAAGGCCTATCACAGCAGATAAAAATTTTTCAATAATCATTTACTACTTTTATATGATTGAAGAAAAGAGAGTAGATTATTCTTCTGTTCCCTCCAGTTGTTCAACAGATTTAATCAAGTTGTACATGGATGCCAAGTAACGTGTAAGGTACAACAACAGTTTTTTATTAGATAACTTTAAAAAGCAAAAGCAAAAGTTGCAAGTGATGACTTTTCTCTACAGATCTTTATATTGGTGACATGATGTTATATGATGCAATAAATAAATAAAATTTTCTTTGGGAAAAGTGGGTGAGAAGATTCATTTTTAATTAATTCTCTCATAAATAGATGTCCTTCAAAGTACAAGGTTGGCCATATGCTTTATCATAATGTGAAAATACAAATAAATGACTTCAGATCTGGCTGCCTCATGATATAGTGCTTAGTACATTAAAGATAATCATAGATACTTAATAAGTATTAATTGAGTCAATAGAGATGAATGAATTAATTTAAGGATTTCTTCACATCCTACATCCATTTTAAATAAGTGCTACAGAACTATTTTTAGATCATCTTTCTCTTCAAGATATTCATGTGAGGTCGGAAGGGTTTAGATAAGAAGAGAATCATGAACAGTCTTATCTATCTTGTACATTTGGCCATGCTTTGTGGATTGATTAAATTTCAATCAGAACGATGGGGGTGTGTCTGTAGAGATAGCTGAATTGGCTGTGCTCATCATGGAGTATTTGTTGGGTTCTATGTCTAGTCTATCTCCAGTCTTATGATGTATACTCTGAGAGATCCAAAAGGTTGATATGTGGTCATTACTTCACAGAATCGATCCCTTAGTCACAGGGAATATAAAATGACTTTGGAAGAAGTAGAAAACCATTGCAGGAAAGAGCTGGAGGTGGGAAGTACAGAAAGTAATTTGATTGATTATTTCCTAATCACTGACTTTCCTAATCATGGACTTCTCTAGTGGCTCAGATGGTAAAGCCTCTGCCTACAGTGTGGGAGACCCGGGTTCAATCCTTGTTTCGGGAAGATCTCCTGGAGAAGGAAATGGCAACCCACTCAACTATTCTTGCCTGGAAAATCCCATGGATGGAGCTGCCTGATATACTACAGTCCTTGGGGTCGCAAGGAGTCGGACACGACTGAGCGACTTCACTTTTCTTTTACTAATCATTGTCATTGACATTGTCCATCTGACTCAAGTACATTGCTGACCATTTACCCTCTTGTTTATTTATTCATTCATCTGTTCATTCATTAAACAAATATGAGTTGACAACTGCTATATTTCGTATTTCTTGCTAGATGCAGAAGATATTCAGTTCAGTTCCATTGCTCAGTCATGTCTGACTCTTTGCGACCCCATGTACTGCAGTATGCCAGGCTTCCCTGTCCATCACCAACTCTTGGAGGCTACTCACGTCCATTGAGTCAGTGATGCCATCCGACTATTTCATCCTCTGTCATCCCCTTCTCCTTCTAACTTCAATCATTCCCAGCATCAGGGTCTTTTCTAATGAGTCAGTTCTTCACATCAGGTGGCCAAGGTATTGGAATTTCAGCTTTAGCATCAGTCCTTTCAATGAATATTCAGGACTGATTTCCTTTAGCGTAGACAGGTTGAATCTCCTTGCAGTCCAAGGGACCCTCAAGAGTCTTTTCCAATACCACAGTTCAAAAGAATTGGTTCTTCAGCACTCAGCTTTCTTTACAATCCAACTCTCACATCCATACATGACTACTGGAAAAACCATAGCTTGACTAAATGGATCTTTCTTGGTAAAGTAATGTCTCTGGTTTTTAATATGCTATCTAGGTTGGTCATAACTTTCCTTCCAAGGAGCAAGCATCTTTTGATTTCATGGCTGCAGTCACCATCTGCAATGATTTTGGAACCTCCAAAAATAAAGTCACCCACTGTTTCCCCATCTCTTTGCCATGAACTGATAGGACCAGTTGCCACGATCTTAGTTTTCTGAATATTGAGTTTTAAGCCAAACTTTTTCACTCTCCTCTTTCACTTTCATCAAGAGGCTCTTTAGTTCTTCACTTTCTACCATGAGTGTGGTGTCATCTGCATATCTGAGGTTTATTGATATTTCTCTTGGCAATCTTGATTCCAGCTTCTGCTTCATCCAGTCCAGCATTTCTCATGATATACTCTGCATATAAGTTAAATAAGCAGGGTGACAATATACAGCCTTGAGGTACTCCTTTTCCTATTTGGAACCAGGCTGTTGTTCCATGTCCAGTTCTAACTGTTGCTTCTTGACCTGCATACAGATTTCTCAAGAGGAAGGTCAGGTGGTCTGGTATTCTTATCTTTTAAAGAATTTTCCACAGTTATGATCCATACAGTCAAAGGATTTGACATAGTCAATTAAGCAGAGGTAGATGCTTTTCTGAAACTCTCTTGCTTTTTCGATGATCTAATGTTGACAATTTGATCTCTGGTTCCTCTGTCATTTCTAAAACAAGCTTTTAGAAACTGTGAACATCTAGAAGTTCACAGTTCATGTACTGTTGAAGCCTGGCTTGGAGAATTTTGAGTATTACTTTGCTAGCATGTGAGATGAGTGCAATTGTGTGGTAGTTTGAGCATTTTTGGCATTTCCTTTCTTTGGGATTCGAATGAAAACTGACCTTTTCCAGTCCTGTGGCCACTGCTGAGTTTTCCAAATTTGCTGGCATATTGAGTGCAGCACTTTCACAGCATCATCTTTTAGGATTTGAAATAGCTCAACTTGAATTCCGTCACCTCCACTAGCTTTGCTCGTAGTGATATGTTAGAAGCAACGTAGAGGGGAAGGAAACGGGGCTTACAAATCATCCTGACAATTTCTAACTCTGAGACCTTGGAATAATAATACCCTGTCACTTACTGCTATGAGCATCACCTGAGACTATGTAACACATAGATATAATTACATTAAACATAATAGTCATTTCCTAAACACTGCAGTGCATAGTGTGGAGAAAGCTAAACTAACAGAATCACAGCTAAAAGGAAGAGTGTTAACTTTTTATTGTTGTTCAGTTGCTAAGTTGTGTCCAGCTTTATGCACCCCTATGAACCGCAGCATGCTAGGCTTCCCTGTCCTTCACTATTTCCTGGAGTTTGCTCAAAATCATGTCCATTGAGTCAGTGATGCCATCCAAACAGCTCATTCTCTGTTACCCCCTTCTCCTCCTGCCTTAGATCTTTCCCAGAATCAGGGTCTTTTCCAATGATTCATTGGCTCTTCTCATCGGGGGGCCAAAGTATTGGAGCTTCAGCTTCAGGATCAGTCTTTCCAATGAATATTCGAGGTTGATTTATTTTAGGATTGAGTTGAATTTGATCTCCTTGCTGTCCAAGGGAATCTGTGGAGTCTTCTCCAGAATGTGCATTCATACTAAGTTGCTTTAGTTGTGTCCGACTTTTGGCAACCCTATGGACTGTAGCCCTCCAGGCTCCTCTGTCCATGGGATTCTCCAGGCAAGGATACTAGAGTGTGTTGATATTCTCTTCTCTAGGGGATCTTCCCAATCCAGGAACCTGCATCTCTTATGTCTCCTGCATTGGCAGGCAGGTTCTTTACCACTAGCACCGCCTGGAAAGCCCAGGCATCCTCCAGAACAATAGTGATCTATTTCTTCACATTATTTTTATGTCAGAGGTAACTACTTTCAATTTTTTTAGATTATTATTTTTGGTATTTACTTTTTTCAAGTTTCCAGGTAACTTTACTGGATTGGTATTTTTATTTATTCATTTTGCAAATAAATATATAATTTTAAAATTATTTATTTATTTACTTTTGGACACATGACCAGGGATCAAACCCATGCTCCCCTGCAGTGAAATTTCAGAATCCCGGTCACTGGACTGCCAAGAAAGCCTCTGAATTGGTATTTTTAAAGTTCAATTTTAGTCATTTTATAACTATCTACAACTTTGTAAGTTATTTTAAAAAATTATTTCACTGTCTCTTTCACCCATGCACGGCTTCTCAATCTATCATTTCCCTAAAATAGTGTACTTTCATAGATCCATATGCATATTTATGATTAAGTGAATGTTATTTGTAGTAGAGCCTCAGCAAATTATAAAACTCTTTTACTAGAAAATTCTTTTCTGGCACTTAAGAATCTTTTTGCTTTAATATATTCTAGTTTTCTTTGTGTTGATCTAGAATTCATGTTTGGGAACGCTTGTACACTCGTGGTGAATTCATGTTAATGTTTGGCAAAAGCAATACAGTAATGTAAAGTAAACTAAAGTTAAAATAAAAATTTAAAAAAATTAAAAAAAAATAGAATTTAACTTCAAATCCATGCTGATTGTCTAACTCTCTTCTCAAGAACTAGCACTCAATAGATACACAGCTAGTTTCTTCTTCCTGAAGATGTATTTCCTGGAGACTTCTGACTTGC
>SJYQ01000908.1:529630-580120 GCA_006410935.1 Redunca redunca
GTGGGGGCGGGTAGGGGAAGGGTCTGGCTGCTTGCCACTCAAAAGCCAATAAACAGGCCAGGTTGGTGTAAAGGAAATTTGCTTTATTTCAGATGTGGCAATGGGGGGATAGGGTGGCAGACATCTGTCCAAAGGCAGACTACCCCCTTGACAAGCAGAGGATGAGAGTATTTATAGACAGAGTCTGGAGAGGGGGGAGTTACACGCAGGAACAGCATAGTCATCTTTAACAGTCATCTTCAAGTTGGTCTTCAAGTTGGTCTTCAGTGGTCTGACCAGCATCATCTTGAATGTTTTAGGTGCAGTTAATCTTCAGTTCCAGGGTCCATTTGCTCTCATTTCTTTGTGGTCAGCTCTCAGAATTGTGGCAACTCATGTCCTGGCTATCATATAGTTAACTCTGGTCATCATATAGTTAACTTCTCCACTTGAGGTTTTAGTATCTACAAAACAGTTCCCAGTGTATGGCTCAGAATATTACCTACAGCTCTTGAGAAAGAACTAAAGTTCCTTAACTATGCTTAATGACTACATTATTATTATTTAAACTCCTTAGACTGTTTTCCTTTGTTTCAGCATTTCTCACTTCTCTGATTAAACTTATTCTTTGAATAAAGCTTTCCACAGGCAAAAGGCAGGCAGAGGATAAGGTTGGGCAGGGGTGGAGGGTGGGTCCTGCTCTGTCTCAGCTTCACAGGTCAAAAGTTCTGTGTCATTTGTATAAAGTTCTTTTCAGTTGTGGATAACTCTTGATGACTTTCCAGAATGAATCTGTTGCAGGAAGGTGGATCCCTTCCAGGGCCAGAGAGTGGGCTGTTATCTAACACTCAGAAATAAAATTTCCAAGGATGCACATGCTGACAAAGCAAAAGATTTTATTGGGAAAGAGCACCTGGGTGGAGAGCCGTTGGGTGAGTGAACCCAGGAGAAGTGCTCTATCACATGGCTCACAGTCTCATGTTTTATGAGTGATAGAATTAGTTTCTGGGTTGTCTTTGGCCAATAATTCTCACTCAATCCCTCCTGGTGGTACACAGATCTCTCGGCCAAGATGGATTCTGGTAAGAAGGATGCTGGGAGGTTGGTAGGACTTACAGACTAGAGGACCATCTCCCCTTTGGGCCCCTCCAGAATTCTCCAGGCTAGTTTTCAGCAGCAGCATTCTATTCCTTTTGGGACTTCTTCTTGTGAGACAATTCACCCAAGTGTTATCACTGTGCCCGGCCAAGGGGGATGGTTCCGGTCAATGGTTCCCTAACAATCATCTTCTTTGTTGGATCAGCATTCCTGGTGACTTTGATATCGTGGTGCTTCCACATTGATGTGTGCGTCCATGATGGCAGAGGATGGGGACAAGAGCATGGAATAAAGTCTACCAGCTCTTCAGTGCTCCAATCTGGAAGTTTCATCGTGTCTTATGCTCCTATATTGACTACACCGTTACCTGGCCATGCTGCAGGGGTGTAGAGAAATGTGTGCTTGGAAAGAGAGGATAACTGGAAGTATGAATGTGTAATATAAGGCTCCCATATCTCTTTTGCACATTTCAGATTCTCCTGACTATCCAATCATTGCCTCTTTCTTAATCCAGCCACACTGTGACAATCACTTCTGTGAATGTTCTGAGCAGCTTTAGGAAGCATCAACATGAAGCAACTCAGCTTGAACTTGCACTGATGATTCTTGCTTCTGATTCTGAGCTCCTCAGACACCTGGGCCCACTTGGCACTCATGCATGGGCCCCTGAAAGGGTCTGTAACTGAGCAGGACCATATGGGGTCTTCCTGGGACAGACCCCTCCCCGATATCCTCTGCTTATTTCCTCTCTGAAGTACCTATATAATAGTATCTGATGCAAATTTCCTGAGTTGTTTTATTGTTGCTAAAATCCCCACCAAATGGAAATCTTTATCTACTTGATGACCATAAGAACATAGCTGCCAGACCTACTGGAGCCTAAGGATTACTAATTTGCTTCAGTCATTTCCAACTCTTTGTGACGCTATGGATGGTAGCCTGCCAGTCTCCCCTGTCACTGGGATTTTCCAAGCAAGAATATTGAAGTGGCTCACCATTTCCTTCTCCAGGAGCCTAAGGATTAATAATGTTAAGCCCTGTGATACTGCCCTGTCACCTCACCATCAACCAATTAGAGAATTGTGCATGAGCTGATCACACACTGTGGGACTCTCTTCCCTTACTTTGCCTTTAAGATGCTTTGTGGAAACCCATCAGGGAGTTTGGGCTCTTTGAGCATTAGCTGGCCCTGACTCCTTGTAAGGCACCTTACGTCCTTTCATTCATTGCAACCTGGTTTCTGTAGGTTGCCTTTATTTCATATGGGTGAGTAGACATGTTTTGGTTCAGTAACAGACTGAAGAGTTGGCACCCTTCGGAGAAACTCTGAGCAACATTTGACAGGAACTAAATGAAAAATTCTTGCCCACCTCTTCCCAGGATGGATTTCCTTATAATATCTCTTCCTGTTTCCCTAAATTTGCTCCCCACATCCCTCACTCCTACTCCTAGCATCATACTTCCTAATAAGATACTACTTGCCCTAGGCTTGGCTTTCTGGCTCAACTGGGCTAAGCTACCTTGTCTTCTTTCTTGGTTTATTATCATGTTTTGTTGGAAGAAGAGTGCGTCCTAAGAGAGGGTACATGAGAGATAGATTTTCTGTAACCTTGATGTCTAAAAATCTTTCAATAACAATTGATGAGCATTTGCCTTTGGATGGAGCTCAAGGTTGGAAACAGTTTTGCTTTGGAATCCTGAAGGCATGGTTCTACCTTCTAGCTTCCAGCTACTGAACAATCTAAGATACATTTTGTAACCTCTTATGTAAATTGATTTTTATGTTTACATTTTCGGGAGGCTTTTGGATTATCTCTATGTCAGTTGGAAATATATAACTCAATGCTTTGGTAGGAATTCAATACTCTTGAGTTATTTTATTGCTGATTTTTTGCTCCCTATTTTCTTTGTGTTCTTTCTCTGGAAATCTTACCATTCAGATAATGAATATTCAAAACTTGTCTTCAAATTTTCTTACTGTGTATGTGTCTTTTCCCTTCATTTTACATTCTGGGAAATTTCTTCAAATTTACCTTTCAAACCTTCTGTTGAATTTTTCATTCTGCTCACAAATTTTAAATTTCTCAGAACCTCTTTTCCCTTGAATTAAAAAACAAAGCCCTTGTTCTTATTTAAAGTTTACAAAATTTTTCTTATCTCTGCCAGCATTCTGAGAGTTGAGTGGGACTGAGTTAGAGAGTTGTAGTTAAGGTCTCAGCATCCTATATGCGTCTGTTTCCTTAACTCCTTTGGTATCAGTTCAGAATTTCTCATCTGATCATGATTTGGTATGTCTCGTTCCAAAGAACATTTGCTATTATCTCTTTTCTGGGTGGCAGTAGAAAAGTGACCATTTGTACAAAGGAAGGTATTCTTGCCTAAAAAAAAAATCCCATAGACAGAGGAACCTGTCAAGCTATAGTCGAAAGGGTTGCAAAAAGTCAGACACTACTGAATACAAGGCTTTGGGGAATTACTTGGTGAAAATCTGGTTAGTTCTCAGTTTTCTCACTACTACTGTAGGAATCAGTTCCCTAGGTCTGCTATTATTTCCCATTGCTCTATTTGCTCCCCATCTTCCAACGTGTTGCCAAGATCTTGTCTGACATCATTCTCATTATTATAGGATTATAACTAAATGAAGCTCCTTTTTACTGTTTTTTAGTTGGCTTTTGAGAATACTTTAAAGTAGATGGCTGTGTTGTATCAACCATCTTTGCACAGAAGTCTTTAAATGGTGTATTTTATGGATTATATTTGTATAATGCAATAATATCAAGCATATAGCTTGTACATTTTCTTTTTGGAAGAAACAAATATTTTGAAAACTCTAGTCAATGTTCAACTCATTGGTATAATAACATATATTACAAATGCCATTAAAATTGCAGATTTCATGAAGTTATGTAGAGGGACCATGCAAATTTCATTATAAAGAGGATTTGCGATGGGAATGTTTCTCAGTCTCAGCACTACTGACATTTTGAGCTGAATAATTAATTCTTTATTGTGGAGGATTGTTCTGCATTGTAGGATGTTTAGCAGCATCTGTGGCCTCCACAAACTGAGGTTCCAGTAGCATCTCCAAGTTGGAAAAGCTAAAATGTCTCCAGACATTGCAAATGTCCCCTGGGGGCAAAATGCCCTGACTGAGAACATTATGGTAAGATATAGTGCAAAAGTTGGCAAACATATTCTGTAAAGGGTCAGATAGTAAATATTTTCAGCTTGGTGGGTGATATTGTCTCTATCAAAGCTGTTCAACTCTGCTATTATAGAGTGAAAACAGCCACAGAGAATATGGAAACAAATGGGCATGGCTGTGTTCTGTTAAAACTTTATTTATAAAACCAGGCAGCAGACCATATTTAGTCTATGGATGAGAGTTTGCCAACTTCTGGTGTTGTACAAAGAGTAAAGATTTTAGGGATAGAGCTGGATTTAAGCCACTTACTGGCTACATGGCGTCCGGTAAACTTAATGGAAATAATAATGCCTGTTTCTCGGGGTTGTGGTGAGGATCAGATGCAAACTTAAATGAGAACATTTGTAAGATATAATAATACTATTCACCTTTTCTGATCCTTATCAAATAAATACTGTTCATAAATAAAACAACAACCCCCTTTAAAATCAAATGCACCTTCTCCCTGCACCAGATGGTGAGCTTCTAGAAGCCAGCAAGTGAATCATTGATTTATTTTTATGTCTTTGGTCCACCAGTGTCTGGCACATTGTTCTTGGTTATGAAATATTTGATGAAGAATCAAGTAACTTGGTGTATTTCGTGCACTGAATGCAGTTTTATTTCATATTTATGCTTCTACTATTTCTCAAGGAGAAACACATTTTCAATAACTCTGAAAAAATCAACTTCCACCACTAATAGACATGTTAAAATAATTTGCCTGACAATTTATAGACCAAATGATTTTATAAGTACTTGTAAAAAAGCATTTTGTACTTTGCCACAGACTCCAAAAGAGTTGAAATGAAGCATTTTTCAATTAAGTATATGCTATTAGGAGCACAAAAAAATAGTGATATGATTTTATTATATTAGATACTAGAATTGATTATCTTTTAAGCATGTTAGTGTAAAAAATGTACTTCTTACTGTTCCTACCTAAGTTAAAAAAAAAACTGACCCTGCTTTTAGGGTCAACAATTTACTGCAAGTATTTACAGCACTTTTTTTTTCCTGCTGAAATATCTACAATAAAATAAATATAAATAATTGAGATATTGAGACAGACTTAACATTCTGCTTCCTATCATGAAGATGAATAAGTCAAAATAATGGAACTGAGTCAAGAGGTAGAAGACTTTGGGTTTCCAGGACCATGACTAGGTTTTGATTATTTTTTTAATGGCCAGACCACGGTGCTTGCAGGATCTTAGTTCCCCACTCAGGGATGAACCCAGGCCTCAGAAGTGAAAGCCCTGAGTCCCAACTACTGGCCTGCCAGGGAATTCTTTAGATTTTGATCTTTACATATTCCCTTATGTCTAGTGAAGCTGTGGGATGTGGACAATTTAAGATATTGCCAAGCCTTGGAAGAAATGAGTGACTCTACCCTGAAACAACTTTGGAGAATGGTTTTAGAGGGAGTCTGTTAATTCTAGAAACTGCTAAGGGAGCTGAATCCTGTCTTGGGAAGAAAGGAAAAATGTCGAGTGCTTCAAAGTAACTCTGATACCTCTTAATTCCTGAACTTGGAAACCAGTTTGGATACTGCTCACATTTCACACTCACTGGTTTCTTTCTTGTGGGGTATGGAAAGAAAAGAATAAGCAACACTGCACAGGAGCAACGTAAGGCATCAGAAGCCAAACTCACGGCAGGATAGCCCCCCTGTGTGGGGAGGGTCTGGATCCAGATTGGGGGTGGATAACCAAGGCAGCTGCTAAAGGCACTGATCTCCTAGTCAAATGGCAATATTACAGTAAGAAAATCAGAAATATGATGCCATATTTACTCGTGATAATCTGTACAGAGATAGTGGTGTGACCTATAGAAAATTTAAACTGCCTCCTCTCTTTCTCCTGTAGCAAGATTCCCACGACCATCTTTGGGGTCTGACGTTGGCAATATGATTCCTTAGGTAAGAGTAGAAGTCATTTGTTTTCCCTTTTCTAGAAGAATGCATAGGCCTTTGTGATCCTAATGCCTAGGACACTCCATGTTTCCCATGAGGCATAAGGCTCTATTACGTAAATAACAGTAGAATGGCAACCTTTTTTGGAAATGGGGTAAGAAAAGTGAGAGACAGTGCCAATGAGATAGACAGACAGATACAGTGAAACACCTCCCAGAGCCTTCACTCCCACTCCAGAACCAAGACTGCTGACTGAACACAATTGATTCACTCTCCAAGAATTACCCTGACTAAGCAAAACTCTTTCTCTCATGCTTAAACTTCTCTTTTGTGGCAGCCTATACCTGATACCTGGTCAGTGTGAGTGTGTGAACATCTGACCCTTTTACCTCCAATGGGGCAACTCCAGTTCTGAAAGCTCCTATTGCAACTGCCTCACAGTTCATCTTCCTCCTTGGCTCCATGTCTTTCCTCATTCCTAACAGGTGTGGTTCCCAAGGGCACTTCTCAGTAAACATCCCACATGTAAATCTTAGGGTTTCTTTCTTTCTTTCCTGTGGGACTTGACCTGCAAAAGTAGACTATAGAGGAGTTCCAAGGAAGGCCGTCATTTTGGAGCTTGTTCACCTACCAGCAGGAGCAATTGCATTTGTGAGCTTTAAGGGAAATAGCACTTATAGGCACTATGGTATTGGGTGATTGTTGCTGGGTCCACTGATGCACTAGAGAAAGATGCTAAAAGGCTAAGAATGATTAATTGCAAATAGAAGTTTAAGTGTCAAAGCCTAGGGGCCTCTGTGTTAGTTTACTAGGGTTACTATAACAAAGCACTAAAGACTGGGTGGCTTAAATAACAAAAACTTATTTTTTCACAGTTCTGGAGGCTAGAACTCAAGGTTTCAGCAGAGCTGATTCCTTCTGTGAAGGAATCTGTTTCAGGAAGGGTCTGTTCCAGGCTTCTCTCTTTGACATGTAGATGGCCTTCTTCATGTTCACATGGCATTCTTCCTTCAAAGATGTTTGTGAAAACTTTTTCTCTTCTTATAAGAGCAGGAGTCATGGGATTAGGACTCAATCTAATTATTATTATTTTAACTTAATTATCTCTTTAAAGACTGTGTCTCCAAATACAGCCACATTCTGACGTACCAGGGGTGAGGATTTCATTATATGAATTTTTAGAGACACAGTTCAGCCCCAAACCATCTCTCTGGCAACACAAAGAGATTTTCATCTCATCTATAGCCAATGGGATAAGCTCAAAAGAATGTTGGATTTTCAGCCATGACTTGTCTTCTGTGTCAGCATCATGGCTCTGATTGAGTGCGTCAAGGCTGTATATTGTCTCCCTGCTTATTTAACTTCTATGCAGAGCACATCATGAGAAATGCTGGGCTGGAAGAAACACAAGCTGGAATCAAGATTGCCGGGAGAAATATCTATAACCTCAGATATGCAGATGACACCACCCTTACGGCAGAAAGTGAAGAGGAACTAAAAAGCCTCTTGATGAAAGTGAAAGTGGAGAGTGAAAAAGTTGGCTTAAAGCTCAACATTCAGAAAATGAAGATCATGGCATCTGGTCCCATCACTTCATGGGAAATGGGGAAACAGTGGAAACAGTGGTGGACTTTATTTTTCTGGGCTCCAAAATCACTGCAGATGGTGGCTGCAGCCATGAAATTAAAAGACGCTTACTCCTTGGAAGAAAAGTTATGACCAACCTGGATAGCATATTCAAAAGCAGAGACATTACTTTGCCGACTAAGGTCCGTCTAGTCAAGGCTATGGTTTTTCCTGTGGTCATGTATGGATGTGAGAGTTGGACTGTGAAGAAGGCTGAGTGCCAAAGAATTGCTGCTTTTGAACTGTGGTGTTGGAGAAGACTCTTGAGAGTCCCTTGGACTGCAAGGAGACCCAACCAGTCCATTCTGAAGGAGATCAGCCCTGGGATTTCTTTGGAAGGAATGATGCTAAAGCTGAAACTCCAGTACTCTGGCCACCTCATGCAAAGAGTTGACTCATTGGAAAAGACTTTGATGCTGGGAGGGATTGGGGGCAGGAGGAGAAGGGGATGACAGAGGATGAGATGGCTGGATGGCATCACTGACTCGATGGATGTGAATCTGGGTGAACTCTGGGAGTTGGTGATGGACAGGGAGGCCTGGAGTGCTGCAATTCATGGGGTCGCAAAGAGTCATACATGACTGAGCGACCGAACTTAACTGAACCTGGGATGAATACATCTAAACTGATGCACTTAAAAATGCCTCACTCCCTAGGGTACCGTGGGCCTTAGGAGTGGACTACTCCTCCTTGGCAAAGGCTGGTTCTTCTCACTTGCTTGAATATGTTACAGAGAATTTTGCCTGCAAGATAATAAGGGATCTACTTTTACTTTCTCTTCTGTCTGGCACTTCAAAAACAACATAAGCCAGATGGACATGAGCTGAGCCTGCCAAAGGAGGGAAGGTCGACACACACAAAAGGTATAAGGATTAATCAGTATATAATGGCAGGACCAGGAGAGAAGACATGGCATTGAACTAGAGGAGAAGGCAGATGCAAAGGATACTTTACTTGTATCCTCTACACTCCATACACCTTACCTTAGATGTATGGGATTTTTTCCCATGCCAAGCAATTTTCAAATTTGCAATGGACCCTGACCAGGTGTCTCATGAATTTAACTCAACCCTCACACTAACTCTCTGTTAGTACAGACCCCACAAGTTAAGGGGTCAGTCTCACAAGACTGTTTCGTTTTAGATGCCAGTAACAAGTCCCAGTCGTCTTCTGCATCTCTGACCTACCAGCTATGTACCATAGGTTACAACAACCACCTCCTTGGGTTCAACAGTTGTCTAGAGTGACTCACAGAACTCGGGAAACATTTAGTTACATTTACCAATTTATTATAAAATATTAGAATGCAGGAACAGCCTGATGGAAGAAGTATATAGGGTAAAGTATCGGTTGAAGGGGGTTCTTGAAGCTTTAGTGCTCTCCCTGGGCACAACCTCCCAGCACCTTGATATATTCACCAACATAGAGGCTCATTAAATCTCAATGTTCAAGAGTTATTATGGAGCTTAATTTCTAGCCTCCACAATCCTTCTTCTTCTCAGAAGCCAGTGTGAGCAGGGGTTAGGAATCCCATCTAGCCACGTGGTTTTTCTGATGAACAGCCTGTCCTGAGGTTATCTAGGGGCTCCAACATAAGTCATTACATTAACAATTCAGGAGTCTTCAAAAAGCGCTTCTTACAAATTAAAAAAAATAAAAAATGATACTCCTGTCACTCAAGAAAGTACCAGGATTCCCAGAGCCTGGTGCCAGGAAACAAGGACAAAGAACAAAAACATTTCTAAGTATACCAAAGCAGAGCAGAACATACATTTGGATGATTGTTATTGATATGACAGCACTTTCTTGAATACAGTATTTAACCCCTGTGCAAGAATCCAGTGTTATGGACTAAAAGTTGGTGGCCTCCCATGAAATCCATGCGTTAAAGCCCTAATCCCCAATGTGATTGTACTTGGACATAGGGCCTATGAAGAGATGATGAGACTCAAATGAGGCCATAAGGATGGGACCCTACTCTGACAGTGGTGGTGATGCTTTAAGAGGGAAAGACAGCGGAACTCTGTCTTGACCACTTCAAGACACAGCAAGAAGGAAGCCATACTCAAGCCAGAAAGAGAGCTCTCACTTGGAACTAAATTTGCTAGCACCAAAAGCAGAGACATTACTTTGCCAACAAAGGTCCATCTAGTCAAGGCTATGGTTTTTCCAATGGTCATGAATGGATGTGAGAGTTGGACTGTGAAGAAAGCTGAGTGCCGAAGAATTGATGCTTTTGAACTGTGGTGTTGGAGAAGACTCTTGAGAGTCCCTTGGACTGCAAGGAGATCCAACCAGTCCATTCTGAAGGAGATTGGTCCTGGGTGTTCTTTGAAAGGACTGATACTGAGGCTGAAACTCCAGTACTTTGACCATCTCATGCGAAGAGTTGACTCATTGGAAAAGACCCTGATGCTGGGAGGGATTGGAGGCAGGAGGAGAAGGGGACAACAGAAGACGAGATGGCTGGATGGCATCACTGACTCAATGGACAAGAGTTTGGATGAACCCTGGGAGTTGGTGATGGACAGGGAGGCCTGGAGTGCTGCAATTCATGGGGTCACAAAGAGTCGGACATGACTGAGAGACTGAACTGAACTGATCTTGAACTTCCAGGCTTTAGAATTGTGAGAGAATAAGTTTCTATTTTTTAAGCCCACCCAGTCTGTGGAATTTTGTTATTGCCTCTCAAACTAAGATTCCCTGGGGAGGGTGTGAACCCACTGCTTGGTAGAACATGCATAAGGCTGGATCTTGAGGGTGATAGATCAAGAAAGAAAGAAATTAAAGTTAGGTAAAAGAGAGTTTATTGCTATGGAAACAGTCTTCTGTGATACGGAATTCAATGCTAGTATGATCCCAGGGGATGTTATTAATCTAACACTGGGTTGACCCTTGAAAATATGGAAAAGTGTTGGTACACTAAATGAAGCAGAAATGTCAAAACTTTTGTGTAGAGGAAAAGATCAAAAGTCTCAGGGAATTGAACCTGCTATAATGGACTTACTGTATGGCCAGAAAACCCACTAATTGACTATGTTCAGTGGAAAAGAATGAGGATACTTCCCTTACCAAAATGATAAGCAATCTGCTAACGAGAAAGCACCAGCATTCTTAAGAAGTATGGAGGCGGTTGTCCTTTGTAGGTCGGCTCTGATTTAGAGAGATGCTATCATGCAGTTGGGCTCCCTGATGGCAATGTAGATGATATGATTCTATAAAAATAAATGCCAGTTGATGATGCTTAACTGGCAAAAGCAAAGTGGGTGCATTTGTTATAATGATGAGTGAGGTCCAAGTGGAACTAGGGGGCCTGACCTAAAAACAACTATGGGTATGGTGAAGAGAGCTTGTTATTCCCTGCGGCAGTATAAATTGTCAGCCAACAAGGGTATTGTTCAGTCATGTACAACAGAAGAAGACAAGGATGGATGCTCAGCAGGTAGCAGACAATTGCTTCAATCAAAATTCACCATCTCTTGATGAGCTTCCAAAGCTGAGCCAGTCCTCAGAACCAAGACTCACTGAAAAGAGGGAGATGGTGAATCCTTATAATGAAGGGCCTTCTCAAACCACAGCAAGTATGCTCAGTCATGATTACTCCAAGGATCCCTCAAAGGCAACTATAATCACTTACTCAAATCTTCATGTAATGAGAACAGAAGGATATAAGATCCCTTTTTGGGACTTTTAGATGTAGGATCTGAATTGACAGGATAGGGTGTGGACATATAAGGACTAAGTACAAAGAGAATCTGGACTCCGGGTCTTCCGGCTTACTGGTTTTCTGAGTCCATGACCAGGGTGCCATTTACCTTTGGTCCCTGAATGAGTGCTTGGCATGGATATACTTGATAATTTGAAGAACTCCTGAATTGGTTTGTTATCATGTGCTCTGATTAATTGACCAAGTGACCTGAAAAGCTGCCAGCCCCGAGTGAGACACAGAGCCATCAGGACAGGGCTCAGCAGCAGGTCCAGCCTGTGATCAAAATAAATGGTCCAGCAGACCTTATGGAATTAGAGATATATGTACTGGGAAAGGCACTTTAGTGCTTGACTAGTTGATCACAGGATAGAATGGGAAAATCAGAAATAAGTGTTCTGGGGAGAACGATCATTCCAACTAGCCATTTGGTAGAAATTTGATTATGTTGAACCTCTTCCATCCTGCAAATGGCAGGTATTTATTTTGAGAGAAATAGTCTCTCAAATTATTTTTTTTTTGAGAGAAATTTTGGGTGTGAGTATACTTTTCCTGCCCACAGGGCTTTAGCCAGCATCACTGAGGACCAAACAGTTTGATCCAGTGGCATGAAACTTACCTAACCTTGTATCAGACCAAAGGACCTGTTCTATACTAAAGAGGATGTGATAGTTAACACATCACCATGGAATCCACTATTATTATATAAACCATACCACCCTGAAACTAATGGCCTGATGGAGAGATGGGATGATTCTCTGAAGGCTAAGATGAGGTACTGGATTAGAGACTAGTCTCTGCAGGCGATGAGGGGCTATTCCCCAGGATCTAAATCATTAACTATGATATAGGGAGATACATTGCGGTGTCCCAAACAGGAGGAATACTTGGTCCAGGAACCAAGGGGTAGAAGTAGAAGTGGCCCTGATGTCAACGCAACCAATGATCCCTTGGGGAATTTGTGGTTTCTGTAACCTTAGGCTCTGGAGGTTTAAAATTTCTGTGTCATAGAAGGGGAGCATTTCCACCAGGGCACAGTGAGTATCTCATTAAACTGCACACTACGGCTGCTAATCTATCATTTTTAGATCCTTGTGCCAAAGATAAGCAGACAAGGCACAGAATCACCTTTTCTGAATGATCAGGGATAACTGACCCGATTATTCAGAAAAGGTAAAATTGCTGTTGCACAGTGAGGGCAGGGAAGAATTTGTTTGGCGCTGGATGATCCACTGGGACATGACCTGGCACACCCTTACCCACCTTGATGGCACTTGGACAAATGCCCAGGCACGAGAAAGGCATGCTAATAGGAGGCCAGACCCCTCAAAGATGAGAGTCTTGGTTACCCAACTAAGTAAATTACTAAGAGCAAAAGAGGCACTTGTCAAGGATATGAGGAATCTAAAATGAGTGGCAAAAGAGGGAAAAGAGGGGTGCCAGCTGCAGCGGTGGGGGCTGCAGTTGTCCTATTAACCTTCATCTCGTAAGTTACTTTAGGAAAAGAGATCAGTCCAATCCGGAAAAATAGTTCTGCTTTTTTTTTTTCCCCCCCAGAGAGGATGAGCTCTTTATATAAGAAGCAAATAGCACACAAAGAATAGGAGGTAGCAGATGCTGTGTTCTATCACCTTGACTCCCCACTAGGATGGAGGACGCATTCTCTAACTGGCAGGAAGGTTGGCCACTGATGGTCCATAGCTGAGTCCCTCTTTGGAGAATTGCTCTCCATTTGAAGGAGGTTGCTTTGTTCAAAGTTTACATTCCTTCTGTGGAGGGAGCTCATAACCATAAACGGATTGATGTAGGGGTACAGACCCAGGACCTTCGCCTTAGCTGGAACAAGTCTGAAGGGCCAATCTAACTCCAGAACTCCTCATCAGATGGGCTGAGGTGATTCCTGCAACTGGATCACATTTCACCTTTTCCGTCTGCTGGGCCTCACCTCTCACCAGTGCTACTCACGAGTGTGTTCCCTGTTAAACCTCTGCATGGAAAGCTCAGAGTCTGTTTCCCAGGGAACCCAGTCTGTGATGGCTAGTAAAAGGAACTCTTAAGCATACTTGCAATAAGCCTTTGGAAGTATGTTCATGTTAGTTACTTCTAATCTGAGTGTGTGATGAATCCCACCCACTAAAAGGAAACACTGGATGAAGTGAAGGAAAGACTGCGACTTGAAATATAATTCCAAATACATTTAATGATATGCTACTTTCAGGAAAATCTCTTCATTGGATCATAAAGAAAGAATATAATTTTTAAGAAAGGAAAACCAGCTCACTTCTTCAAAAACTAAAGTTGAAATAACTGTTAAAGATACCTAACCCTTTGGGAGAGGATTCTAGAGGAGGGAGACTCCAGGAGCACTGATGACAGGTACGTGGGTCCCAAGGTAACAGGAGCTTGGGCAGCACCTGTCCCTTCCCCCAATGCCAAGTTTTTTCTATGAGTATTTGCTCTTTTTCCACTGTATGTTTGTTCTGGGAAGGAGAGATTCCCAGCACTTACCTCCCAATGCTCCCAGCATCAGATAGTCGATCTTTCTGTAGGAGAGGGGAAAACAGCCCTTAGATATTTGGTTGATGATGTAATCCATGATAGATTAAATGTACGTATCAGAAGGTTATAGTTACACATTTACCTGTGTGGACCTCCAGATAAAAAAAAAAATAAAGAATTGTCCTTCCTATGTTTAGTGTGAGGTCTGTGTGACCCTGGGGTCCTGGACTCTGAACACGGACTCATCCCAGAATAATAAAGAACCTAGAAGACTCAGAAGATGAAGCCCAATTGCCATAGAGCCTTAGGCATCTCTGGACAGTGAATACATCCCTGATGACAGCTTCCTTAGTTGTCATTCGTTTCTTTCTCAAAAAAGAATACAAAATGTGCAAAATGCTTTTAGTTTCTGGTTTTGTAATTGCAAGCCGGCTAAACGGTAATTTACTGTACTTTTCTGTTTGGAGACGCTACCACTTTTTAAAAACATTTTCTACATTTTTCTTCATTTGTTGTCTTATAGTAGGAAATAATGCGCATAACTTGAGCCTGCATTTTCATCACATTAGGGACCACTAGAAGAGTCTCTTTCCTAAAGAGGGAGGCAAGGATGGCGAGTAGGCGGAATGTGCTAAAAAACATGTTCCAGAGTTTGTCTCACCCACACAACTGGGAGGGGACTAAATGCTCTCTACACAGAAGCAGCTCACACGGTTTCATCTTGATCTACTCCACCTCCGTGCTGCAAAGTTTCACAACTGAGGAAAAAAAGGGGGCCTGAAGTCTTTTCAACATGGATCATGCAGAGCTAGGTTATTTTTAAATTCAATCAAGACATCTGGCCCAGAGACCTTCGACAGCAAAATGTCTTCCTTTCTTCTTTGGTTTTTATATTTAGCATCCACCATAAGTAAGCCGGGGATAAATATAGTATAACCATCTAGGTAATTCCACATAGACTCCACTTCATGTAAGTGTTGGAGGACCCTGTGGAAGCTGCTTCCCTTTTTGGATATCACGGGGGCAACAGGGATCTCACACAAACTCTTACCAAGACTATTTTAAAAAAATTGACTTTAAAATGATACTTCTGCCTTGCAGATAAATGATCTTCTTGAGGTTCACTAGGTCTTATGATGAACAAGATCAATCTATACCTCTCATGGTTAAATTTTAGCACTGGATGCTCTAATTGGTCTGTGTGTCTAATTTTTCTTAAATTAAAAAGTATAGTTATATACACCTGTAGCTGGAACCACAGTCCCACTAGCTTTCCACAGGGGAACAGAAATGCCTTATATATAAAGGGTTTCTAAAGCCTTTCCCTGTTACCTTTGCAAAAGAAGACTGGGTTTCTAGTGTGAGATCACTATTATACCAGTGCAAAACAGAGGGACTGTCCTGAGCAGAGAGAGAGAAGAATTGGGTTTTCCTCTTTTTTTCATGAATTTTATTAGCCTTGTTAAGTAGGGTCATCTAGGCAGCTTATCAAGATACTAGTTTGTAGATGAAATATGACCATATCTCAAAGTCAGAGTAGGCCTCTTAGAGTGACGCTGGGGTGGGGTGCTCAGAGCCTCCTACTGCAACTTTCCATCTTCTTCCCTTTCTCAGATTGTTTCTGACACTGCTACTCAAGATTCCTGAGTACTGAAGAAGCACAGATACCCTGGAAAACTGTCTGGAAAAATTCTGCTCTAATTAAATTGTAATGTCATATGGTATAGTCCTAATAGTTCCATTATATAAAAAGTTTAGACAGCAGGAGCCTCCTGGGAGGTGTGATTTGAGGAGTGACAGTGATGTTTCTGCTTTTGGGACCCTGCTAGGCATCCTTCTTCCCATCACTATTTGGCATTTCTGTATTGGAATCACTTCGGGTTAAGGCACAATTACTATTAAGGGTCCCTGTTAGAAAACAAAACAAAACTTTATTTGAAAGTATCACCATATTCTACTGGAATCCATCATTCCATGTGGAATGGGGATATTTCCCATGATACAGAGCTGGGATAAACCAGTCCCACCAGCAAAACTGAGAGTCAGGGAGAGATCTTTTTTCGATTGTGACCTTGTGAAGTCAGCCACTGGACAGAAAGATGCTGATGTAGAGAGAGGCACGAGGAAATGGCTTAGACAAGAGACACTGTTCAGTGCAGCTGATTCTGCAGCTATGATGGGCCTCCCTGAGTAACAGTACAGCAAAGGAAGAATTGGGCATTTTCATTAGAAAAGAAGTGAAACACAAAAGCTGCAAAGAAAAGGAAGATGGTGGCATGTAGCCCAGACTCTGTGTTATGATTTTGTCTAAGACTGGCCTGTTGGTATTTCCAAGTGCCTAATGGAATGAATCGACATTAGTGAACTAATTTGTTACTGGTCCGTGCATAGCAGACTATCATTTGTGGGATAAGGGCAAGCTCTCTTAAATATGCAGAAGGAGGTTGGATGACTGGACAGCTAGTTATCAAGAATTTCAAGCTACAGATTTATCAGATTTGGGGTAAGGTACTTGTTTTGAGTCCCGTTTTAATATTCTCTCTATTTCTTAAAAACTGTTATCAATTTGTTTTTTTGTGTCTGCCTTTATTGATTACAAATGTTCCCAAATGTCAAGACCATGGAAAATGACAACAAACTATCAATTCCTTAAGTTAATAAGCACCACATTTACTCCAAAAGATTACAAAGAATAGGGGGAAAAAAAGACTCCCCACACAGATGATTTGAATCATGTCGTTTATAAAGATGTAGAGAAACAGACTTTAGTTGGGGTGCAAGCTGCTTGAATTTGAATTTAATTTAAAGATGGACAGTTTTTCCACGGGGTTGGCATTTTGTCTTCCTGAAGCCAGAATAGATTTCATCCAGATGCTTCATGTTTTTGCCCTGAAAGCAAACATTTACATGGGAACTGAGCTGAAGGAACTGAACAAAGCAACCTTATAAACTCTAAATTTGGGTGATTGCATCACCGAAGTCCTAAACATACTATGAGTCAGATCCAGGTTTTATTTTTATTGAGCATTTGCAACTAATTCCCACTGATCAAAGACAATTTAGTCTTTCTCTTTTTTTCAATCTTTCTTTTTGGCAAATAAATCTTGTTCTGGGAGGATGACATGGGAATCACTTGTCTTCCCAACAGCCACACAATTTGATTCCATTGTTGCAATGGGATTGTGGAATGGGGGAAGGTTGTGCATTTGAAGAATTCATTAAGCAACTGAATTCATTAAATGTTGGGAGTAGATAATTTAGACCTTTTTTGTTAACATAATAATTTACAACTGTGTCATTTTTAGGGCTTGTTTTGGTCTCAGACACAATTTGATATTTATATTAAATGAAAATTATCTACCACTTATATCGACGAAAATATAAGAGTCTTAGTTGTAGTTATTGGTGGGGTTACAGAGTCCCCACCTTGCTCTTCACTAATCAACTTGAACAGTGTGAGGAGTGGGCAGAGGAGGAGATGTGACCCACGGTGGAGGTGGTGCCAGTGTAAGGCAGGCAACTTATGTAGAAGCTTAACTTTGAAGTTGGAACTAAGAAGCTCAGGTCTTACTTCTGATGATCTCAGGTATTTCTTTACTTTGGCTGTAAAATAATGAAGATGATATTCTTATTGTGAGTTCAGGGATAGATCAATATTTTAGAAGGTCCAGAACTGACACAATTTGAGTCTATGTGCTCAGTTGCTGAGTCGTGTCCAACTGTCTGCCACCCTATGGACTGTAGCCTGCCAGAATCCTCTGTCCATGGAATTTTCTGGGCAAGAATGAGTTGCTATTTTCTCCTCTAGGGTATCTTCTGGACCCAGGTATCAAACCCACATCTCTTACATCTCTTGCTTCTTCAAAAAAGAATATAATTATAAATTCTGATTGTTGTTCAGTTACTTAGTTGTGTCCAACTCTTTGCGACCCCATGGAGTGCAGTATCATCCATCAGAGAGCTGCCATTTGTGCTGATGGGGCTGCATTTCTAAGGGAGGCAGTAAGGTCTCTAGAACTAGAAAGGGGGTAGCAGAAGATTGCTGTTCACTGATAATTAAAGCTTGTTAACAGGAATTTCAAGGTGTTGTCACATCATGAACCTCTTCCAATAAGGTGATCTCTGCTTTATAAACATGATTAATTACTCCCAGGTACAAGTTTCTTTCCCAGGTGGCTCAGAAAGAATTCAGTTCAGTTCAGTTCAGTCTCTCAGTTGTGTCCAACTCTTTGCAACCCCATGAATCACAGCACGCCAGGCCTCCCTGTCCATCACCATCTCCCAGAGTTCACTCAAACTCACGTCCATCGAGTTGGTGATACCATCCAGCCATCTCATCTTCTGTTGTCCCCTTTTCCTCCTGCCCCTAATCCCTCCCAGTATCAGAGTCTTTTCCAATGAGTCAACTCTTCGCATGAGGTGGCCAAATTACTGGAGCTTCAGCTTTAGCATCATTCCTTCCAAAGAACGTCCAGGGCTGATCTCCTTTAGAATGGACTGGTTGGATCTCCTTGCAGTCCAAGGGACTCTCAAGAGTCTTCTCCAACACCACAGTTCAAAAGCATCAATTCTTCAGCGCTCAGCTTTCTTCACAGTCCAACTCTCACATCCATACATGACCACTGGAAAAACCATAGCCTTGACTAGACGGACCTTTGTTGGCAAAGTAATGTGTCTGCTTTTCAATATGCTATCTAGGTTGGTCATAACTTTCCTTCCAAGGAGTAAGTGTCTTTTAATTTCATGGCTGCAGTCACCATCTGCAGTGATTTTGGAGCCCCCCAAAATAAAGTCTGACACTGTTTCCACACTTTTCCCATCTATTTCCCATGAAGTGATGGGACCAGATGCCATGATCTTCGTTTTCTGAATGTTGAGCTTTAAGCCAACCTTTTCTCTCTCCTCTTTCACTGACATCAGAAAGAATTACTCAGTGGTAAAGAATCTGCCTGCAGATCAGGAGATGCAGGTTTGATCCCTGCATCGAGAAGATCCCCTGGAGATGGAAATGGCAACCCACTCCAGTATTCTTGCCTGGGAAATCTCATGGACAGAGGAGCCTGGTGGGCTACAGTCTATGGGGTCACAAAGTTGGACACAACTTAGCAGACAACAGCACAAGTTTCCTAGGTGGGAATGTTTACATGTTTGAACTCCCATGTTCCAGACCATCTGCACGCTAGATTGTTCAGTACTCACAGGTGCCCAAGGAACATTTTCAACCTCATTTTGTAGGCATTGGCCTGCTCAGCATCATAGAGTCAGATGCTAGATGTGCCCAACCCTGAAACCCATGCTCACTCACCACCCCTTAGTGCTGAGGGAATTCAGTCTCGGGCGGTTTCCATAGGTGGTTTGAGCTGTCTGTGTGATCTCACCAATTAGCTGTTCATTCAGTCAAAGTGACATCCCACCTCTTGGGATGATGCCCTAAATACACTTCCACCATGGAGGGTTGTGCCCTCCTTCCTGGTGTGATAGCTGGTCACTGGAATAGGAGAAAAGTTCATGTAACCATTTTCTGTGTGCTTAAAAAGAATGTATATTGTCTGATTATTAAAAATAACTATTAATATATATATTAAAAAAAAGATATTTCCTCTGTTTTGGGCTTAGTCATGCCCTGACCTGGAAAAATGTCTACTTAAGAAATAATTTTGAATTCCTAGGGTCGGTAAATAACCATGAAGTGGTTACCATCAATTTCTTGCTGGTATATATTCTAGAATGGGCTTTCCAGGTGGCAGAGTGGTAAATAATCCCACCTGCCGGTCAGGTGATTCAAGAGTCATGAGTTCAATCCCTGGGGTGGGAAGTTTCCCTGGAGAAGGAAATGGCAACCCACTCCAGTATTTTTGCCTGGGAAATCCCATGGACTGAGGAGCCTGGCGAGCTACAGTCCATGGGGTCACAAAGAGTCTGACATGACTGAGCACACACACAAGTATTTTAGAGCAGCGGTCCCCAGTCATTTTGACACCATAGACTGGTTTTGTCGAAAATGTTTTCATAGACGTGTGGAGGATGGTTTCAGGATGATTTAAGACATCACATCTGTTGTGCACTTTATTTCTATTATTATTGCATTAGTTCCTCCTCAGATCATCAGGTACTACATCCTGGAGGTAGCGGACCCCTGTTCCAGAGTGTACCCTCATTCAGAGGATGTTTATTTTGAAAGTTCATTTTGTGGCCAGATTCTCTGGGGAATTATTATTAGTCCTGGGGAAAGAGCAAGAGAGTTCCAGAAAAACATCTATTTCTCCTTTATTGACTATGCCAAAGCCTTTGACTGTGTGAATCACAATAAACTGTGGAAAACTCTGAAAGAGATGGGAATACCAGACCAGCTGACCTGCCTCTTGAGAAACCTGTATGCAGGTCAGGAAGCAACAGTTAGGACTGGACATGGAACAACAGACTGGTTTCAAATAGGAAAACGAGTGTGTCAATGCTGTATATTGTCACCCTGCTTATTTAACTTATATGCAGAGTACATCATGAGAAATGCTGGGCTGGAGGAAGCACAAGCTAGAATCAAGATTGCAGGGAGAAATATCAATAACCTCAGATATGCAGATGACACCACCCTTATGACAGAAAGTGAAGAGGAACTAGAAAGCCTCTTGATGAAAGTGAAAGTGGAGAGTGAAAAAGTTGGCTTAAAGCTCAACATTCAGAAAACTAAGATCATGGCATCTGGTCTCATCACTTCATGGGAAATAGATGGGGAAACAGTGTAAACAGTGGTGGGCTTTATTTTTCTGGGCTCCAAAATCATTGCAGATGGTGATTGCAGCCATGAAATAAAAGACCCTTACTCCTTGGAAGGAAAGTTATGACCAACCTAGACAGCATATTAAGAAGCAGAGACATTACTTTGCCAACAAAGGTCCGTCTAGTCAAGGCTATGGTTTTTCCAGTGGTCATGTATGGGTGTGACAGTTGGACTGTGAAGAAAGCTGAGCGCTGAAGAATTGATGCTTTTGAACTGTGGTGTTGGAGACTCTTGAGAGTCCCTTGGACTGTAAGGAGATCCAACCAGTCCATCCTAAAGGAGATCAGTCCTGTTCATTGAAAGGACTGATATTGAAGCTGAAACTTAATACTTTGGCCACCTGATGTGAAGAGTTTTCTCATTTGAAAAGACCCTGATGCTGGGAAAGATTGAGGGCAGGAGGAGAAGGAAATGACAGAGGTTGAGATGGTTGGATGGCATCACTGACTCGATGGACTTGACATGGGTTTGGGTGGACTCAGGGAGTTGGTGATGGACAGGGAGGCCTGACATGCGCTGTTCATGGGGTTGCACATAGTCAGATACGACTGAGCGACTGAACTGAACTGAACTGGGGCTCACCAGACATAGGAATTGCATGAGAGAGAAGAAGGATTTCTAAAAAGAGAAACAGAAGATTCTAACTCAGAGCAGGGCTCCTTTGTAGAGAAATTCTCCTCTACAGACACTGCATTTTTTTTCTCTGCTGTCTTTCACCTCTTCCTATTGTCAAACACACACAGAGAGGGTCCTCACAGGTACTAATAAAAATGTCCACTAGGATCCAGTAGCATTTGACTGCTTAAGTTTCTCAGAAGCCTTCTCAAGTCCTTATGCAAGAAGGGAGTTCTCTTTCTCCCAGATTCATCTCAACCAACTTCATGTTTAGAAGTGTGACCTGTTGAGACCCGCATGTTGCTCTGTTATGTGCTGTATTTACAGTGATTGAATACATATTTCTTTTTTGAAGCTGTTAAGAACCACATGGCTATTTACCCCAGAGGTGGGGCATTTCTAGAGATGATTAAATGGAGACTTTTGATTTGAAGGCTTGTGCAAAAGGAACAGCTCTGGATTCCCTCAAAGCTGGAACTTAAAGTCTGGAAATTAACTGAACTCCAGTCTGGAAATTAAACTGAATTCACTCTCATTCTGGTGACTCCTCCTAGGAGCTTGGAAACATAACTGTCCTGGTGAAGGCTTAGAATACACTGGAATAGGCCTGTCAAGTGTCAGTTTATACAGGAGGTGATGCAGTATGTGCTGACATCATGTAATCAAAAGGAAAAAAAAAATTGCACCGTGTGTCTTTCCTGGGAAAAATAGACTGCAACTTACCAAGTTGTATTTCATGCTCCCTGAACAGAGCTGCAATTCCATCCTGTATTTATTCATTGAGTGCCTATTTAACTACATGTTGGTAGTTTACAAATAATCAGAGTGTGGGCTTCTTTCTGGGCTTTTAAAGACATCAGCTCTGGTGGATGAGATCAAATCCAACCCACCTCAGCAGGTACTAACTTGTTTAAGAAAACCAGCTGTCAACAGGAAAGAGAAACTCAGAGGGTTCACCGACTTAATCATCCCTTTGGCAGACCCTGGGAAATTTGCTGCCTGATTTTTCAGTGATGTGTTGGGCAAATGTAGAAAGGCAGTACCTTCCATCAATCCGGAATCAATTATGAAGCTGATTGAGGTGCTGGTTTTTTAAGTTACCCAAATAGATGGAGATTCAGGGAACAGCAGATACCTCAAGGAATTAACCTAAGAGGACACAGGGTAAGGATAAGGGGAAGAGGAGTTCAGAGAAAGCAAGGGGGACTGGGAAACCTGCTTCTCTCCTCCCAGATTGCATACAGAATACTGTCTTCTCTGCTCCTGTCTCCCTGGAAACATTATTCTTCTGGTGGCTGCCACTGAGTGTTCTCCTGCAAGTTACCTGGCAGGGCTGCAGGCAAAGCTATTACAGAAATCTGCTTCCTTCCTTTGCCCTTCCCTGGAACTTCCAGCCTTTCCTGGAAACACTTTTTCTGAATTTCTATTCATTTCAGCTGTGCAACGCACATGTCAAATGCCAATGAGCTGGTCCTGATGCTGTTTCTAAACATTTTTTGTCCATCTGGGAATTCACAAGGACTTTGTTCTGTAAACCCCCAATGTTATCAGCTTGGTGTCCAGTTGCCTAAGAGTCAGCATTTTCCTGGAAGGAATTTTGAATGACATACCTTTCCCCACCCACTCAGCACAAAGGGATATTTTTGTTCTATTGACATAGTTTTTGAACAGTTTAATTGTGAAATATAACCAAAAAATGAGTAAGACAATGCCACAGGTGTTAGTTAATGCAGGAGGCTTTCTGGCAGCAAGATGAGATAAAGTCATAATCACTGTACCAGCCAAGGGCTATTTTGCATTTTGTTTTAGTCGGTGGTTCCCTGACTGCTCAGTTGGTAAAGAATCCACCTGCAATGCGGGAGACCTGAGTTTGTTCCCTGAGTTGGGAAGATTCCCTAGAGAAGGGAAAGGCTACCCACTCCAGTATTCTGGCCTGGAGAATTCCATGAACTGTATAGTCCATGGGGTCACAAATAGCTGGACACGACTGAGCGACTTTCACTTTAGTCGGTGAAGGAGGAAATTGGTGGGAAGGGACCAAGGGATGATCTCATTTTGACTCTGCTGATCTGCTCTGTGAGTGAAATCAGGTCCTTCTCAAGCATGATATGTCTCAAATTTGCAAGATCTTGCTTAGTAAGTAAATTAGGATGGCAAGTTTTTTTTTTATCTAATAAGAGAACTAGACCAAAGTTATCAACAAACACAGCACCTAGACACGTGTCACTGCACAATTTTCATACAACTTTCTGACTTCAGTAGGAGGTTTATTAAATAAGGCAGAAGTTACAAGAGATGAGAAACAAGGTGGATATGTTATGGTTCAAATGGCTTGTATAAAAGGTTTAAATAGGAATGCTTGGTGGGATGCAGTTATAATTTGGCTTTTAAAAAAATTAATTTTGATTGGAGTATAGTTGCTTTACAATGTGTTAATTTCTACTGTACAGTAAAATGAATCAGCCACATATTCACATATATCCCCGCCTTTTTGGATTTCCTTCCCATTCAGGTCCTCACAGAGCATTAAGTACTTCCCTGTGCTATACAGTATGTGCTCATTAGGTATCTATTTTATACTGTCAATATTATATATATGTCAATCCCAATCTTCCAGTTCTTCCCACCCCTCTTTCCCTCTTTGGTATCCATACATATGTTCCATAATGTGACTTTTAAGGACATATATTCAGAGGTCAGAGTGCTTGATTTAGAGACCAAGTCCTACCACTTTTCTAGCTGAATGACACTGGGGGATTAGTATTTTATCCAAGCCTTAGTTTCCTAAGTTGTCAAATAGGAGTAGTAATACACATATCACATAAAGAATGATACATGTCGGGAGCCCATGTGAAATCTTAGCACAGTGGCTGGCACTTAGTAAGCACTGAGTAAATGCAAGCTGCTCCTGCTGTTACCACCAGTACTATAAGTACTAGCGCTGATGCTTCTGTGGGGCTTCTCAGAACTCCCAACATAATAATGAGTCCCTGAGTTTTTAGACGAAGCCCGCAGAGCTCAGCCTGTCCAAGACTTACCTAAATCACTAACCCTTTTTCCATAGAACATCTGGCCGGATTCATGTTTTCTGGCCTACTGTTTAGGAAATATTGTGACAGACGTATCCCCATGGGATCCTGACTCATAGTCTTTAACATTTGCTGGAGAAATTCCTCTCACTTCTCTCTGCCTACTCAAATGCTCTGTATTCTGTTCAGCTCAACTCCTGTCTTGCCTCCAAGAGCCAGCTCTCACCTCCCTGGTCAGCATTCAGTTCCTTTCTCTGAATTCAGTTGGCCTATGTCATTTGCAATATATGTCACTTGGATTTTTTTCTTGATATTGGCACTGTTTTCATAGATTTCTTATCACACTTAATTTGTCTTCTCCAACTTTATTTTACATAGTAAGTCTTCAGCTTAGCAACCCTTCACTTCACTGGCTAGTCTTAGATCTCCTGTGCTTGCTCAAGACCTAATTGAGTAAAGGTTTCCTGATGGTTCACCAGGTAAAGAATCTGCCCGCAATGCAGCAGATGCAGGTTCGATCCCTGGGTCAGGAAGACCCCCTGGAGGAGGAGATGGCAACCCATTCCAGTATTCTTGTCTGGAAAATTCCCTGGACAGAGAAGCCTGGCTGGCTACAGTCCATGGGGTCACAAAGAGTCAGATATAACTGAGCGCACATGAGCATGAGCCATCAGTAAACAGGTGGCACCTTGCACTGCATGTTGATTTCCCCTGCAGAGAAGTCTGAAGCCTCACTTGTCACCCTCCTCAACTTCTTCCAGGGCCAGGGTTCTTAGTCTTTAGTCCAGCTGTGTTATCTCCCCTTCTGATGTCTTTCCTATCCCATAGGACAGTATTTGTTATCAAACTCAAGTTTGACTGCTCACCTCTCAGAGCCAATAATTGAGAAGCAAATGTTGGTAGAAAGGAAAGTTGGTTTAATCAGAAAGTCAGCAATCTAGGGAGAAGGTGGATTCATGTCCCAAGACTTACTCTAAAGATTCTGCTCAGCCATGACAGTTCTTAAAGGGAGAAAGAGGAAACAATCTCAGATAGTTATTAAGACTGGAGGTCATAGTCTTCATCATTTTTTCCACTGAATGCAGGACTTCTGACTTCTCCAAATAGTCCTTTGGATGTTTCCTTGCCTGCATGGTCCGACTGCAAATTTAGCAAGAGGAAAGGGGCTTCCCTGGTAACTCAGAAGGTGAAGTATCTGCCTGGATTGCAGGAGATGCAGGTTCACTCCTTGGAGGAAGATCCCCTGGAGTGGAAAATGGCAACCCACTCCAGCATTCTTGCCTGGAGAATTTCACAGACAGAGGAGCCTGGTGGGCTACAGTCCATGGGTTGCAGAGAGTCAGACACAACCGAACAACTAACACTAAGGGGAAGACTGTCAGTCATTCTTTAACTACTCAATTCTCCATTAGTACTTCTAATCCAGGAAAGAAATCAACAGGTTAGACAAGGCTCTGTGTACATTCAGGGAAGCAAAAATCAGGAGTAAAGGTTAAAAGTTATCTAGTGATCTTATTTTTAGGATTAAGGTCTGAGAAAAACAGAGATGGACAAACAGAAAAACATCAAAAGAGCTGCTTACATATCTACTGTGCAAAAGGCTGATTTGTTGAGGAGACTATATTTCCCTTTTTTTCTGAAGTCAATATTTCATTCTGTTCCTGGGTAATATATATTTTCTCAATCTTTAATTTTATTCTTTTCTTTATATTTCCTAGTGAGGCTTTGATTTATCCACATTTTATTGACTTACTGTGCCTAAAAACTATGTTGATGTAGGGAGTTGATTACAAGAATAGATGTAATACAAGTTTATTAAAGAGATTAAGAACACAGGCACTTGAACTAAAATAATCTGGCATTAACACCATCCTTTACTAGCTGTGTGGCCTTGTATAAGTTAATGAAGCTCGACTACAGTCTTATTTATGAAATGAGCCACCTGGTAGGGTCGCTTTCCACATTAAACAAGACAATGGAAGACTATCAGCAGAGTGCACTCCGGAAGGCTCATAGTCATGGTTCAGATTTAAGACACATTGCTGTCATCTGGAGCAGAAGCAGGGGGGGTTTAGAAGGAGGAAGGATGTGAGCAGGAATTGCAGATAAATAGGGAGAGTTACCGGAGAAGGCAATGGCAACCCACTCCAGTACTCTTGCCTGGAGAATCCCATGGACAGAGGAGCCTGGTAGGCTGCAGTCCATGGGGTCGCGAAGAGTCGGACACGACTGAGAGACTTCACTTTCACTTTTCACTTTCATGCATTGGAGAAGGAAATGGCAACCCACTCCAGTGTTCTTGCCTGGAGAATCCCAGGGACGGGGGAGCCTGGTGGGCTGCTGTCTATGAGGTCTCACAGAGTTGGACACGACTGAAGCGACTTAGCAGCAACAGCAGCAAGGACAGTTGCAAAGACTGGTTCTACTGGGGCAGAGTGAGAGATGAGATTGGCATCATAGATTGGAGACAAATAGTGGAGGGTTTTAAATCCAAAATTATGGCATTTCAGACAATGGAGAGTCACTAAACATTTCTAAACAAAATAGTAATACGATCTCCTCTGTGTGTTAGGAAGTTACTTATAGGAATACTAAAGAGGATGAATTGGAGCAGAGAGATCAATCAAGAGATTAAGCTCCACCATTCCCCCCCCTCCTTTTTTTTCCTGTTTCTATCCCCCTGCTTCAGTTTCTTTTTACAAAATAGGAGACAATTTTTCATGCAACTTCTATTGATAATCCTTGATGAGACTCTCCTTGAACTTTTTAATCTTTCTTTACCTGACTAGGCCTATTTAGTTCATCTAGCCCAAAGAATGTATCCAGAAACAAAACAGATCATACGTTTTCTGTTTTATATATAAGCCTCAACTCCCATTCTTCAAGAGATAGGAATACCAGACCAGCCTGCTTCCTGAGAAATCTGTATGCAGGTCAAAAAACACCAGTTAGAGCTGGACATGGAACAAAGGACTGATTCCAAATTGGGAAAGGAGTATGCCAAGGCTGTATATTGTCACCCTACTTATTTAATTTACATGCAGAGTTAATGTGAAATGCTGGGCTGGATGAATCACAAGCTGAAATCAAGATTGCTGGGAGAAATACCAGTAACCTCAGATATGCAGATGATACCACCCTTATGGCAGAAAGCGAAGAGGAACTAAAGAGCCTCTTAATGAAGGTGAAAGAGGAGAGTGAAAAAGCTGGCTCAAGACTCAACATTCAGAAAACTAAGATCATGGCATCTGGTACTATTACTTCATGTCAAACTGATGGGGAAACAATGGAAACAGTAATAGACTTTATTTTCTTCGGCTCTAAAAGCACTGAAGCTGGTGACTGCAGACATGAAATTAAAAGATGTTTGCTCCTTGGAAGAAAAGCTATGACAAACCTAGACAGTGTATTAAAAAGCAGAGACATTACTTTGCCGAAAAATGTCCATCTAGTCAAAGCTATGGTTTTTCCAGTAGTCATGTATGGGTGTGGAATTTGGACCATAAAGAAGGCTGGATGCCAAAGAATTCATGCTTTTGAGCTGTAGCATTGGAGAAGACTCTTGAGAGTCCCTTGGTCTGCAAGGAGATCAAATCAGTCAATCCTAAATGAAATCAACCCTGAGTATTCATTAGAAGTACTGATGCTGAAGCTGAAGCTCCAATGCTCTGGTCACCTGATGTGAGGAGCCAACTCATTGGAAAAGACCCTGATGCTGGGAAAGATTGAAAACAGGAGGAGAAGGGGAGGGCAGAGGATGAGATGTTTGGATGGCATCACCGACTCAATGGACATGAGTATGAGCAGGCTCCAGAAGGTGGTGAAGGACAGGAAAGCCTGGCGTGCTGCAGTCCATGGGGTTGCAAAGAGTCAGACAAGACTGAATGAGAACATTTTCCAAAGCTGTTGTCCACTGCCATAACTTTGCTTCAGAGAATCACCACTCCTTTCTTCCAGTCTGTGTCATGTTTTCTCAGTTGAGTGCTGAATTCCAAGGGTAAGTGCTTTATTTATACATGAACTAGAAAATGGATAATAAGAAAGATTTCAAAAACTATCAGCCCCTTGGTAACCTCAGGAAGCAGAACTGACATTTTGTTCTGAAGCCCTCTAAAAACAAAAATATATTTACACCAGATGCGGTTGCCCAATGCAAACTTTCAATCCAGTTAGATGCACAGGAGTGTCTACTGATGACCTTTCAGCTGCTTGTCAGCACCTTCCTATTAAACTCTCAGTCTGCTTAAAATAGAGCACCAATACCTCTGGGCACCTCGCTTTTTGAAAAGCAAACTAAGCCATCAGATAAGACCATGGAGACCTGGGCTTTATCTAATGCTACACACTCTTTTTAAAATTGATTCACTTTTCTGCCAACCCAAAATGTCCATGAAATAGCCTAGCTGCTGCTACAAGAACAATTATTATTCCACCTGAGGTGACTCGTATGGTCTCAAGGCCTTGCAAACATCCATTTATACCGAAGATAGGTTGGAGATAAAGCAGACATGAGTTGGCACTTCAGGCAGACAATGATTGTCAGACATGCTGCATTGTGATAGCTGGAGGACAGCCCCATGGCCTGATGGAAGAACATACTTCCGTATTTCCTGGAGATCAGCATGCATGGAAATGTGCTAAATTTTGTCCTAATAGAAATACCATAAGGGTACAAAAGGCCTTCGAATCAGAATTGTCTGAATTTTCAAACTGACAGACTTGATGTTTATAAGCAAACATGGAAGCCTTGTGGAAACTTCAATTCACCTGCTGTATCTCTCCCTATAATCTAATGCCAAGTTTCAATTAACTGTAATTCAAGGTGTACCTAATTGCCACTCATCCAGAAGAGATTATTTTTTGAGAGCTTCAAAATGAGAAAATGTGCACATTCCTTTACAGGTTTCATTGAAAGAAAGTTGATTTAAATAAATCCACAGGCACATATACTGTAGTGATTGATTTACCCCAAACAAAATGTACTATTGACATCTGTAGAAATATACATAGTAATTTATTTCTCAGATTGCTATTATCTCATTAGTGATGTCATGAACTACAAGTAGAAATATCATTTGAGTCACCATTTTGCAATTTCTCTATAAAATTCCAGTTCATGTTGGGATTTATAAGACAAAAATGTGTTTCTAAGTCTGAACTAGATATATTTGTATTGTCTGGTTACAAATTAGTTCCCAGTGATTCATGAGGTCATCACAGGAAAATGTGAGATCCCTTTGGGGTATCATAATACTCTAACAGGGAAATAAGTATTAACATCTGAAGCCATAAGAGCAGGGACATCTATATTTCAAGGAAAACCTGACACCAGAAATTTCAATTCTATCATAAAAATGAGTTGCAACAAAATTACTCTCCAGAGTCACTGAAGAGTATCTCTGTGAGATAACTGAATTAGCCACTCAGAATGTTAAAGACAAAGGTGGATCTTGTTCAATCAAAATGTTTATTCTGCTTATTAGTCCAGCTAAACACTTCTGTGAAATCAAAACAGTGTAAATGTTTGAACTAAATTTCAATTCAGTCAGAATGATCAATCTTTAGGCTTATGTTTCACACACAAATAATAATAATATCAAATTGTCTCTTATATGTATGAGTCTGGGTACAAAAGGTAAGGACAGAATTACATCGAGTTTTTGACTTTGATTTCAGTGAGTCACGCAAATCTCTGTCACAAAATGGAGAATCATAAGTAAGTTCATTGCAGATAAATGATTTCAGAGCAGCCAATACCCATTCTGCCCAAATTGCTGAGTTCCCAGATTATCTGGAGTCTTGACCTTGCCTCTGAGGGTTTACTTGGGTCTTGAGAGAGGGGACAGGCCTCCCACTATGGAGAAAAATAAACCAAGTCAGTTGGTTTAGATTTAGGTCTTAAAAAGTTCAAAGGTCTTCTGTGGCACTTAGGGAATTCCCAGCCCATTCTAGATTTGAGCCTTCGAAATATTGAAGGGTCCATCTGGTCACTGGATGAGAGCCATGGGAACTTACAACCAAAGGCTACCAGGAAGTACCCTAGAAAAGACCCTAATTTGGTTTTCATCAATCTGAATCTCAGTGACCTGCTTCTACTTTTAGCACAGAAAGCTGACCAAATTAGAATGTTACTACTAGCAATCAAAGCAGTTTTTTTAAAAATTATTATTATTGCATTTTGGACTTCGGCTTCTGCCAAGAATTAGATGCTGAATTGAAATTAACCTCTCCTTTGCCCACAATCCAGTGTACTTTGTTTCTACAACTTATGAATTACTCATTACAGTCTGCACTCATTAGCTTAGAAACACAGATCTGCCTATATAGTTCTTTAAACCTTCAATATTTCTTGGCTTCATATTTAATATACTTCCTTCAATATTTTTTGGCTTCATATTTAATACACTTCCTTCAATATTTCTTGGCTTGGTATTTAATACAGTTCTTAATCTGGCCTAGACTTATACCTTTACCATCCCTTTTCACTTTTCTCAAAACAAACTTGATTTCTTAGCTGTATCAGGTTATTTGTTGTTTGCAAATGACGTCTTTTGATGCCTTTGCTTGCACTGTTCTCTCTGTCATTGTCCATCTCATCACTGACATTCATCTTTCAAAGTCTATCACAAATGTTATCTACCTCCATACACATTTTCTCAACTCTCAGAGACAAAATTAGTGAACTCCCTAGCATGGTCACTTTAATACTTCACACTTCTTCTGTGGTCTCTTAGTCATAGTAGTAATTTCCATATAAAAACTAGTGAGACAGGAGAGCTTATTATTTCCTGTGCTGAGAATTGTATTATTTGAGTTCTGATAACATATCCTTGGGTAGGAAGTGGTCCAGGTGAACCAGAGAGGTGGGGAGGTCTGAAAGTTCCTTCACATTCATGATGAGTCCTGCAAATAATTGTAAGTGAGATGTATAGGAAGGCAGAGATAGGGGCTAAAACTTCCTACAAATGAGAAGAATGGTCAGGAGGTTGTAGATGACCACACCAGTTGAACCCAAGTGTGACATATTTGCATGATGTGAGTTTCAAGAAAGCAGCAGTTTTGGCAAGAAGTGGGGGATAGTATTGGACTAGAAGTGGCAATGAGAATCAGGAAGGACATTCCAACATATGAGTGAGGCAATAAACGTCTCCTCCGCGTGACCAGTCTTCAAAGCAGTACTTTGAGGACAATTGGGTTTTAGTTAAGACAAGAAATGAGAAGAATGTTCTGAGAAAGGATGATGGATAGGGAGGAATATTTAACTGACTAAGGTTTGAGAGGGAGAGGAAAGGAGAGGGATGGGTCAGATTAAATGTACCAACCAGGATAAAGACAGTGTATGGGTTGGCAGAGTAGACTTTAAATGGCAATGAAGAGTATGGTGGTGTGATGCATAGCATGTTGGTCTTGCTATGTACCTGGACATCTGGACAAATTTCCATGATTTAAAAAGCTTTCCTCTGTGATATGATGGCTCACAGCACCAGGGCTGTCTGTGACTTCTTGGAGGTTGATGATTTATGTGGTCTAGAACTTAATCCTGGCTTTGCCTCGGGGAGTGTACAAATGCAGGCCAGTGGTGCCCCTCACTGGACTTCTACCCCCTTGCATATAATACAAGGAGATTAGATGTAATAATCGTGGAGCTTGACTCTAGCTATTAGTCTACAAAAGTTTATTTATTTTTCAGTGAGTTTAGGCAGTCCATGTTTCTTGAGTTAATTTAACAATTGAAAGAGGGCTACTTCCTAAAGACTAAAAGAAGAATATATTATTTTCTTCACTTTCATGCAGGAAGAATTTATTAAGCACTGATTTTGGGTCTCACTTGATGTGCTATGAAGAAATGTATATATTCTGTGCTCTGGAAGATCTTTCAAACTACTAGAAGCCATGACATATACTCAGAAATAAATGGAGAATGCTGAAGACATATGCCTTCATGCAAGCTTTTATTTATTTATTTATTTTTTAAAAAATTTTTTATTTTAACTTTAGTTTACTTTACAATACTGTATTGGTTTTGCCAAACATTGACATGAATTCACCATGAGTATACATGCGTTCCCAAACATGAATCCCCTCCCACCTCCCACCCCATACCATCTCTCTGGGTCCTCTCCATGCACCAGTCCCTAGCATCCTGCATCCTGCATCGGACATCGACTGGTGATTCGTTTCTCACATGATAGTATACATGTTTCAATGCCATCCTCCCATCTCATCCCACCCTCTCTCTCTCTCTCTCTCCCCCCGAGTCCAAAAGTTCACTCTATAGATCTGAGTCTCTTTTGTTGTCTTGCATACAGGGTCATCATTCCTATCTTTCTAAATTGCATATATATGCATTAGTATACTGTATTGGTGTTTTTCTTTCTGGCTTACTTCACTCTGTATAATCGTTTCCAGTTCCATCCATCTCCTTAGAACTGATTCAAATGTATTCTTTTTAATGGCTGAGTAATACTCCATTGTGTATATGTACCACAGCTTTCTTATCCATTCATCTGCTGATGGACATCTAGGTTGTTTCCATGTTCTGGCTATTATAAACAGTGCTGCGATGAACATTGGGGTACATGTGTCTCTTTCTATTCTGGTTTCCTCGGTGTGTATGCCCAGCAGTGGGATTGCTGGGTCATAAGGCAATTCTATTTGCAATTTTTTAAGGAATCTCCACACTGTTCTCCATAGTGGCTGTACTAGTTTGCATTCCCACCAACAATGTAAAAGGGTTCCCTTTTCTCCACACCCTCTCCAGCATTTATTGCTTGCAGACTTCTGGATCGCAGCCATTCTGACTGGTGTGAAGTGGTACCTCATTGTAGTTTTGATTTGCATTTCTCTGATAATGAGTGATGTTGAGCATGCAGGCTTTTAAAATGAGACGCCCCTTACCCTGGTCCACTTCTTGCTTAGACAAATCGCTTAACATTCACCATTTTTATTTGCCTTTCAATAGCTTGTAGGGTTAATTGGGAAGTTCATGACCTTACGTCTAAAGTTCTTGAAGATTCTAGTGATAAGGTCAGATTTAGACTGTCTTGGCCTCAAGATAATACAATTTTAATACCAGAGGCAGAGCTGGTGAAACACACACATAGCTTCCTCCTCTCCTTTCCATTAACAGTTTATTTTCCTCCGGGAAAATCCAAAAGTAGGAAATGAGAAGATATTTCTTGGTTCCTGTTCACAGGTGGAGGAAAACATTCAGGTAGCTTGCAGCTGACTGATCTGAAGAACTGCTGCTTAGGTGACCAGGCACCTTGCTACTATCAAATCATAGCAGAGAATGACCTAGACAGGGGTCATGAGACTTCTGTTTTAAATTTTTGCTCAGACACTAATTCATTGAGTGATCTATGAAAAGTCACTTCTTGAAACTGGTCCTTCCCCCATGGGAAAGTGAGAGATTTGGGATAGAGAGTTTATAACCCTTTCCAGCTTAAATGTCGATCTAAAAGTCCACCTTTGAAGTGCTGGGATCGGTAGGCAACTGGCTTTTAGGTGTTTGAATGCTTTGGCATTCTGCGAACAGCTGATATATTGGATCATTTTCATTCAAATTCAAAATGTATTTTTTAATTGTAAAATTTTGTTCAGATATATTTTGGAATGATTTTTGTTCCCCTGCCTAGACAAATGTCTCTGGAAAGGGATAGAGGTGATAATTTAATGATACCGATAATTTAGGCATAAGGTAGTTTTGTTTTGTTTGAAAACACATCCTTGAATCCCTGGAAACCTGAGGAAGAAAATGTAATATGTCTCAGAACAGATTCCAGATGAGTTCAAGACCATCCGGCTATGAGGAAATATGTGTTAGTATTTTAAACCAATTTTTCTTGGAGTATAGTTGATGTACAATATTGTGTTAGTTTCTGTTGTACAGCAAAGTAAATCAGTTATATATATATATATATATATATATATATATATATATTCACTGTTTTTTAAGATTATTTTCCCATATAGGTCATTATAGAGTACTGAGTACACTTTCCTGCAGTGTGCCATTCAACACCTCATGGTTTGCCATATCGCACAGGCCACCAACTGGTTATCTCTGGTTAGGAAAATACTGCTAGTGAATGAGTTGTCTATTTGGGTTACAAAGAAAGAGGCTGTGTCACAATCTGGCCATTTCTAATAAATGGTTGTTTTAATTTATTTACTTTACAGTTACAGCTATGTGTACAGTTGTTTGTCTGGACCATTTCTGTGTGACTTTAATAAGTTATTTAATTGTTTAGAACTTTCTTTCCTTCATTTGTTCAAGTAAGCACATCAACTTCACAGAGTTGTTATGAGAGTTTTATAGATGATGTTTGTGAAAACATATTTTAAACTGTTAAGCACCATTGACATATGAGTTATTGTATCGAATTGGACGAGTAATGACCCAAACAAATTTATTTTGCTTTTGTAAGCCCTCAAAGACAGTAATTTTTTCTACACCAGATTCTTTTCTCATCATTGTTTTGCAAAGTGTAATCTACTCCATCTACTTTTAGTAAATATGCCAATTTGGTAGCTTTGGATCAGATTGGACAAATTTTCTGTAAATCCATTCTGAGCAGGACCCTGTTATTGTTGGAAGCCCAGATTATTAATTGATGCTTGCAGCTGCCAAGACTTTACCACAATTGGAGAAATAACTGTGGAAATTAAACTCACACCTGAATTCCCTTAGATTTGTTCATTTAAATCTGATCCTCAAAGTATTTGTTCTACTCATTATGCTACATAATTTGCCAAAAATAAATCAGGAGCCAGTCAACACTCAAATTCTGAGGTAATTGGAGTTTTCAGTGTCAGCAGTAATGCCTGCTATTTCTGCAAGTGTGGAGTGTGTGTGTGTGTGTGTGTGTGTGTTGGAAATATGAACTAAGAGGATTCCTTTTGCCTGCAATTGCAAATAGTATTTGGGAGTATTTTCAGCTCATCTGGAAATGGATTTAAAATGCTACAATCTAATAAAAATAAAAGGCTGCTTGTTTTCAAATACCAATCTTACCAGAAGAAAACAGGATGTTTTCAAATATCAATCTTACTTGAAGAAATGGACTGGAGGAATAGATCCTAACTTATTGTCATAGAAATATGAGTAGTATCTTTCAGAATTAATGTATGCTTCTGATGCAACAACCTTAGGGGACAAGTAAGCGTGTGAATACAGCCATTAGAATAAGACAGAATAACATTATTCTGACATTAGTTACTTAATGATTCTTTATAAGAGCAAGTAAAAGAACAAACAGGCTTCCCTGGTGGCTCAGACAGTAAATAATCTGCCCACAATGTCGGAGACCTGGGTTTGATCCCTGGGTTGGGAAGGTCCCCTGGAAGAGGGCATGGCAGCCCACTCCAGTATTCTTGCCTGGAGAATCCCCATGGGCAGAGAAGCCTGGAGGGCTACAGTCCATCGGGCTACAAAGAGCTGGACATGACTAAGCACAGCACAGCACTAAGGAGCAAACACAACGACAGGAGACAGATTTCATTGTGATCTTATAATGAAACTGTAACTGTCAGGAAATAAATAAGAGGTGAGGATTCAGGCAAGTAAAATTCTCACTTATTCAGTAAAAGTTGTTTAGATATTGGAGGTTAGGGGGGCTGCTTCTTATTTAGGGCTCTGAACAGAGGGAACGTCACAAAGAGAAGGACAGGCAGGGGATCATTCATTTCTGCCCTGTACTTTGTGAACTGGTTCTGTACCGGTGGTTTCTCCTCACTCATTCCCTAGTCACCAGCAGAGATGATGGGACAGCAGAGAAGTTGGGAGAAGGGCTAAGGATTCTGTGAGTGCTCAGCCACTTCAGTGGTGCCTGACTCTGTGTGACCTTACAGACTGTAGCCCACCAGGCTCCTCTGTCCATGGGTTGCCATGACCCCTGCGGGGGATCTTCCCTACCAGGGATTGAACCTGTGCCTCTCGTGTCTCCTGCTCTGCAGGCAGTTTCTTTGCCACTGAGCCGTCAGGGAAGCCCAAGGATTCTGACTCGGGTTTTCCCTTGCACCACCGAAGAATTCTCATATACCAGCTGAGCATCCTACAATTCAGCTCAATTCTGACACTATCTATGATCAGCTGCCACAGGTTAAAGGCTAGTCTTGCAAGACCGCCCTCCACTTCAGAAAGAGTGAAAGTGTTAGTCTCTCAGTAATGTCTGATTCTTTACGACTGCATGGACTATAGCCCGCCAGGCTCCTGAGCCCTTGGAATTCACCAGGCAAGAACACTGGAGTGGGTTGCCATTCCCTTTTCCAGGGGAGCTTCCTGACTCAGGGATCAAACCAGGCTCTCCTGCACTGCAGTTGGATTCTTTACCATGTGAGACCAGGGGAGCCTTATGAGCCACCAAGGAGATGACAATCACAAATCCAGGTTGTTATCTGTACTTCTGACTGGCAGGTTATAAATATGAAGTTCCCACAACCCCTTCTTGGGTTGATTAATTTGCTAGAACAGCTTACAGACTCAGGGAACCAGTTTGCTCACTAGATCATCCATTTACTGCAAAGAAATATTAATCAACCTTCAGATAAAGAGATACTTAGGGTGAGGTCCTGAACAAAGTAACTTCTGTTCCTATGGAGTTTGGGGCCTAACACAATGGTACATGGAAGCATTCTGGTTCCCCAATCTGGAAACTCTCAGAACCCATTTTTTTTTGGTTTTAATGAAGTTCTCATTATACAGGCCTGATTAATTACATCATTGGCTGTTGATGATAATTCAGTTTCAATCCCTCCCCACTTCCTCAGTCCTCAGGGGGTGAGACTGAAAGTTCCAATTCTCAAATTACATGTTGGTTCCTTTGGTGACCAGCCCAGTTTGTAGACTTGGTGGGGTCTACAAGTCATCTCATTCATCTAATAAAAGACACCTTCATGATTTTTATCACTTAGGGAACCTGAAAAGTTTTAGGAGCTCTGTGTTTGAAAAGAAGACAATGATACAATATATATTTCATATAATTACACTGGGCCTGGGGTCTTGGGTATATCATAGGGGAACAAAAAGGAGAGGAGATGGGCCCTGTGGAGCAATGACCTTGAACCCCAGTAATGTGGCCCAGTTGTGGTTGGGATGACACCAGTAAGATTGGCTACTTTTCCCTGGGGGAGGAAAGAGAAGAGTGGAAAGCCAGAAATGGTCTAAGCTCAGACCATGCCAGCTGTGGGGGATAGGAGGGATGGCAGAGACCCCCCTGAGCACTCTGGAAGAGACAGAAATACTCAAGAAAATGTCTCTGCCTTAAAGAAGCTAATCAACCTGTGAAAGCAAACACCACATTTCTTTTTGCACAGAATGAAGACAAAAAAATTCCTATACATTCTAAAAAATAGCATCCAAGAAAAATGTCTGTTTATATTTACATGCTTTAGATCAAAGTCTTTAAGAGGGATTGGAGGAAATTCTTAGTGGACAGCTTGGCACTTGGGGAGATATATGAATACGTGCTTCTGCCGTCATCTCCACTTTGGTTCCAAGATAAGGACAGTATTTTCTGCAACAAAATCAATGGATTGATTCTGAATAATGAGATATAATATTTGAAATGAGGACAGACCTAAATATTACAATCTGGTTAATTTCTTTTTTTTTTTTTTTTCCCATAGACCATGACCTGCAGCAGCTAAACCAGGACCATGCCCTTGCCCAGCTGTTATCTCCAGTTATTCATTCCAGCAGATTAATGCAGAGAACTGTTGCCCTGTTATTAGAAATGGAATGGTGATTTTAATAGAAGTCTTCATTGACACCCAAACTCAGATAGCATAATATGAAATGTTGTGATCCTCTAAGTGATTACTGTGGTTCTGAAAGTCAAGTCTGCAAGATTTTCTGAATCCTTTCATTTTTGTCCAACTAACTGGTTGTCATATTGATATTGGGTGTAATTAAATGTAATTAAATGGCAGTGTTCTGTGCTGCTTTCCACAAGGAGTCTGTTGCCTAGAATATATAGGAATTGGGGGGCAGCATGATGTTTCTGCCAAATGTGGAAGTGTTTTTAGATTAGACACAGCAGACGGAGGCTTTTCATCCTATTGGAGTTTAAAGATTGTCCCCTGCCAAGTGCCCTGTCCCCTTAGCTTTCTGCTCTGTGCAGGGAATGCTGAAGCCCCCATCCTCACCCCAGACCTCCACAATGAATGATAAAAATCCCTGAGATGATTCATGCTGAAGCCTCACACACCTGTAATGAGCAGGGCACACTGAAAGGAATTAAGCATCTCTGCAGAAACTCACTGAGGCAAAATCATTTTCCAAAGATTGGTTGGAGACACTGTGACCTCAGAGTAATAGACTTCCCGATGGAAGAAGCAACCCAGGACATGAGGGAAAACAGGGACTCTGGAGAGCAGACAGAACAATGGAAAACTAGCTGGGGAGGATCACCACTAAAATGAGTGAGGAGGAACCAGAGATTCTTGTTAAAATCTACCACATACTCTTTATGTCAAATTTGTCTGTTTCTCATTGAGTGTAGATCTTGTCAATGTCAGCAAAAACTTTTGATATCTTTAAAAGACCAAGTTAAAAACTTCTTCCAGGGTTAGTGAAAGGGGACACTTTCCCCAAGATCTCTGTTCATTAAGAGACAAGACATGGTGCCTATAGTTGGCAAAACCGGCTAAGCAGCTCCCTTAGAGCAGGGGTCCCCAACCTCTGGGATCTAATGCCTGATGATCTGAGGTGGAACTGATGTAATAATGATAATAATAGAAATAAAGTACACAATAAATGTAATGCTCTCAAATCATCCCCAAACCATCCCTCTCCCTGGATCCATGGAAAAAATTGTCTTCAACAAAACTGGTCTCTGATGCCAAAAATGTTGGGAATTAGAGAATTCTGACCTAATGAATTTTCCAGAAACATAGGGAGAACAGGGGTCAGCAAGCTATGGCCTGGGGGCCAAATCTATCTTAAACAAAATTTAATCAGAACACTCCATCCTCATTTACTTGTGTATTGTCTATGGCTGCCTTTGTTGATAGCCAAGTTGAATAGGTATGGAAAAAGTCATATGATCCACAAAGCTGAAAATATTTCCATCTGGCCCTTTCTAGAAAAAGTCTGCGACCCCTTTTTATTGACTCACACAAAACATTGCTTGTCACAAGCATCTACAATTAGAACCATAGACATCTATCTATTCACTGTTTTCTGTTCCTTTGCAAACATTCACTGGGCACCTACTATGTGTCCCACTCTTCTGGGATGCTTAAATGACTGAAAAAAACAAAAATTCCTTTCTTCATGGTGCTTAGTTTCTCATGGGGAGAGACAGACCATAAATAATAAACAAAATAAAAGTGACATTATTTGCTAAGTGCTGAGGCAAATAAGAGAGCAGGTATACAAGGATGGGAGCCCTCGGAGAGCGCTGCACATTGTGGAAGCCGGTTTGAGAAGGTGACATCTGAATGAAGACGTGAAGGAACTCGAGGCTGCAGATCTGGAGGAAAAGTGTTTCAGACCAGGGACCAGCCTGTGCGAAACTCTGAGTAATAGCTTATGGGACCAGAGGCTGGCTTTCCAGATGCATGAAAATAATCTCCAAAGTCTAACCCCTAAACCCAAGCCGATTTTAAAGACTCCTGCAGATTTTGATCTAGAAAGTCTAGGGTGGGGCCCAGAAATTTGTATTCTGTGAAATGGGGGAGCATTTTTATTTTTTTATGTGTTTCATTTTGGGAATCAAAATCTAAATCAAAATCAGAGTACCCTCCAAATACGCTGAGTGTCATTCAGCCTCTGCTTAAACATTTCCAGTAATGGGAAACTATCAACTCTTTGAGAGAGTTCATTCCATAAAACATTTATAACATTTAATTAATTTATTCATTTATTCAACAAAAGATGTATAGCCTTCCTACTGTGAGTCAGGTACCGGGGATATGAGCAAACACATTCTGTGTCTTCATTGTTTATTTTGCTTGTCTGTTTCTGATTGCAAAATGTATATGGTATTTTAATTTTAGACAGATTGAAAAAAAAATAAAACACATAAGAAAAAAGTTACTCTTTATCTTACAAGTAGCAATGTTAGTATTGTGGCATTTTTCATTTTCTTCTCTCTAGATTTAAAAATTTGAGCTCCCCTTTTCAACTAATAGTTTGTTAAGAATATTTCTGTTTGTACAAAAATTTTTTGTTACGTGCTTTTAAAATAACAGTNTTAATTAATTTTATTTTAAGTTTTTTCTAGCATTTCTAGTTATGTAGGTAAATGTCTACAAGTGGAATTTCTGAATTAAAAGATATAGACTCTTAAGTCTTTTGAATACTTTGCCAAATTGCCTCTCCAGAAAGAATGATCCAATTTCTACCTCCATTTCAATTATATAAAAATATTAATATTTTCATACCCTTGGCAATACTTCTATTTTATTCTTTTTAATAAAAAGCTATAATTACTAGAAAGTTCTCTTTTTATGCTGAGCTCAATTTTGCCTATTCAAATCTTCAATCTATTGATTTGACTTTTGTCTCCTGGAGTTTTGTGGGTAAGTTCAACCCCCATTCTTTAAAATGAAATCTCAAATATTTAAAAATAATGATCATGCCTCTACTGTGCTCCGACTCCAGTTAGATAATTACTCCTTTCACCCACTTTCTAGACTCTCCATGGTTCTGGTCTCACTGTTCTAGATAAGCCTTTGTTAATCAGTCTTTCTCTTAAAATGTGGTGACAAGGATTAACTGAAGACTGTCACTGAAAAACACCGACTTGTTTGTTTTGAGCAGGAGTCTTCTAATTGGTGCAGGCAAGGTAGGCGTTGGCATTTCTTGGCAAACACGTCATCCTTTTGGCTTTTACAGAGATTGACATGAACCAAAATTCCTAAACGTTTTTATGAACAATCTCATTGTCATATCAGGTATCTGCTATACTTCACTACTGTAGTTGTTTTCTGAGACCCAACTGAAGGACTTTAATAAAAGTCAGCACAACCATTAATTCTAACTTGTCAAGTTCTTTTGAAAGCTGATTTCATCACCAGATGTATATCTTATACAAACTCGATAAAGATATCTCTTGACTCGTAATTAAGAAAAATACAAGCTCATGTCTATTGCAGAGTCCTGCCGCACCCTATTAGTCTGTATTGATCCATTAATCAAACAGACCCTGGGTACAACAATGAGTCCAATCAGGCTACTTGAAGCTCATCCAGTGTGTGTGTGTGTGTGTGTGTGTGTGTGTGTGTGAGCGCGTGCACTGGGGCATGTGTGTGTGTGTGTGTGTATGGTATTCCCATTGCTAAGGATGTACAGGGAAACTCTGTAAAAAAACCACAAACAAAATATTTTATACTTGCTGAAATCAATGCATGGTATTTCCTTGACCCTCCTGCCTATGATTACTTCTTTTTTTCCTAAAAAGGAAATTAGTTTGGCATAATGAGTCAGTTATCCATGTTGGATCTTTGATTTCAGCTTTACTTGAAAATTGTTAGGGTCAACATCAAGCTAAGTTTGATGCAATTTCCAGTTTATAACTTTATTTCTCTATTTTGAAACTTTGGAATATTTGCCCATATCTTATCCACTGGAAGCTCTTGCTTTTGTACAAAATTAAGAATTGTGTTTTTTTCCCCTATTTTTCAGCTCACTTGTGAATAGCTTATTTGGATCTGAGGCTTTTATTCATTTCAAGCAAAGAGATTTTTTTTTTCCTATCCTCTAGATCTTCTAGTACCTTTAATTTCAGTTTCCCGATAACTTCAAAGGTACCTACACTTTCCAATTTGAAAGTCATTCTGCTTGATGGAGAAGATGATTTTAAGTAGGACTTGAAAGCATGTGCTTTTGTATTATTTCTTAACAATGTGTTATATATCTCCATTTGTAGATTTAAGCCTTCTCATTTTAAAATTATAATTTTAATGATACAATTCATTATTCTTGACACTTCTGCCACATGTTTTTAACATATATGTGAAATGAATTGCTCTATCATAGTTGATCTCTACATGCCAAACAATTCAGATTATTGCAAAAATAGTTTAGCTCTGGTGATATTTATATGTGAATAGATCAGTAGTTAACTCTGGCTTGCTTTCTTATATGTGTGCTGCTTTTAAATAGTTTCAAAGCATTTTGTACTTTTGATCTTAAAACCTATATCCAGTCATAAAGTTAGATGGATCATGTCTAGCTTTATACCATTTATACTGTTCAGTATAAAAAGACAAAAAGATATGGCACCAAAAGATGAGCCTCCCTCCCCCACAACAAGGTCGGATGGTATCCAATATGCTACTGGGAAGAGCAGAGGGCAATTACTAATATCTCCAGAAAGAATGAAGCGGCTGGGCCAAAGTGGGAATGACACTCAGTTTCGAATGTGTCTGGTGGTAAAAGTAAAATCCAGTGCTGTAAAGAACAGTACTATATGGGAACCTGGAATGTTAGGTCTTTGAATCAAAGTAAATTGGACGTGGCCAAGTAAGAAATGGCAAAAGTAAACATCAACATCTTAGGAATCAGTGAGGTAAAATGGACCGGAATGGGTGAATTTAATTCAGATGATCATTATATTGACTACTGTGGGCAAGAATCCCATAGAAGAAATGGTGCGTAGTAAACAAAAGAGTTCAAAATGCAGCACTTGAGTTTAACCTCAAAACAACAGAATGAGCTCGGTTTGTTTTGAAGGCAAACCATTCAACATCACAGTAATTCAAATCTATACTCCAACCACTGATGCTGAAGAAGCTAACGTTGATCAGCTCTATGAAGACTTCCAAGTCCTTCTAGAACTAACACCAAAAAGATGTCCTTTTCATTATAGGGGATTGGAATGCAAAAGTAGGAAGTCAAGAGATACCTGGAGTAACAGGCAAATTTGGCCTTGGGGTACAAGATAAAGCAGGGCAAAGGCTTACAGAGTCTTGCCAAGAGAATGCACCGGTCATAGCAAACACTCTTTTCCAAAAACACAAGAGACAACTCACTCTACATACAGCCATCACAAAATGATCAATTCCCAAATCAGATTGATTACATTCTTTGTAGCCAAAGATGGAGAAACTCTAATACAGTGAGCAAAAACAAGACCTGGAGCTAACTGTGGCTAATTATCAGCTCCTTATAGCAAAATTCAGAATTAAGCTAAAGAAAGTGGGGGAAATCACTAGAACATTCAGGTATGACTTTTAAATCAAATCCCTTATGATTATACAGCGGAGGTGTCAAATAGATTCAAGGGATTAGGTCTGGTAGACAGAGTGCCTGAAGAACTATGGGCAGAGGTGGTGGCTCAGATCAGACATGAACTTGGGTGAATTCCAGGAGGTAATGAGGGACAGGGAGGCCTGGCATGCTGCAGTCCGTGGGGTTGCAGAGTTGGACACAACTTAGCGACTGAACAACAACAAACTCTTATTTCCTTGTTGGCCTATGCAATATGACATGGTGGTGAATAGATCAGAGAGGCAATGACAACCCACTCCAGTACTCTTGCCTGGAAAATAGGTGGAGATAATTGCATTTTCTTAAGGACAAGAATTATGTATATGTGTATGTATATGTATGTAATGAATAAATCATTTCTCTGTGCTGCTTATTTGGGAGTTACCATAGTTTCTACAGAACTTAAAATATATATAAAACAAAAGTAATTGGCTTTTAAATAAATATAGGAAAGGAAATTCAATCATTTCAATGTGAGAGTTGTCTTAGAATAAAACAATGTAATATTTGACTATAGTTTTTTCCTAGGGTGATCCACCATTCCCAGTTGCTGGAGACTGGGTAGTTTCCCAAGATGCAGACATTTCAGTGCCCAAACTGGGAAAGTTATGTGCAAACTGGGATGATTCAGTCAACTTATCTTTATGCTAGTTCTTCCCATATGACTACCATTTTTAAAAAGCTAAAATAGTTGATTACTCTCCGATTCTAAATATGACCAGTTTTTATTTGGCTAATTCCTTGTTTTAAAATATTAATTTAAAATACTGTTGCTGGCTAGTCTATAGACTACTCTTTTATTTTTTTAAACTACCTGCCCTTCTCTCTTTTACTCATCAATTTTCCTTTTTTTTTCTTTTTTTTAATTTTTATTTTTACTTTGGTTTACATTACATTACTGTATTGGTTTTGCCACATTGACATGAATTCACCACGAGTGTACATGCGATCCCAAACACGAATCCCCTCCCATCTCCCACCCCATACCATCCCTCTGGGTCCTCTCCTTGCACCAGTCCAAAGCATCCTGCATCCTGCATCGGACACTGACTGGCGATTCATTTATAACATGATAGTATACATGTTTCAATGCCATTCTCCCATCTCATCCCACCCTCTCCCNTGAGCATCGGCAGGTGGGGGGGGTGGGGTGGGGCGGGCAGTCAGGACTCCGTCTGTGCCCCCTGCTCACCCCCTCCTCTGCACCCCAACCCCCACCAGCATCCAGGGCACCGCTCACCCTCGTAAGTGCAGTAATAAAAGACGTTGAGGGCCTCCTCCGCAGCTGGCCCCCGCTGCTTGTAGCCAAAGATGAGGTCAATCCACTCGTGCAAGTGGGCGGACACATACTCTGACTCCTGGGGGCAGGGAGGTGGCCGTCAGTCCAGGATCGGCGGACCCTCCGCCTCGGCCCTCCCCTCTGGCCACCCGCTGGTATATGTGCGCACATCTCACCAGCGCCCGGCGGTGCTGCTGGATGAAGTCCTCAGGAGAGCTGGCCCATGGGGGCAGCACGACATCGCCCACCTTCTCGTTGGTCAGCTGGAGGCAGCCCAGGTCAAAGCCTGGCACGGAAGGCTGGGTCAGCTGTCTCGCTGTGCCTTCTTCACCAGCTCCTCGGCCACCCCCCATCTTCACACCTTTCGCCCCCACCCAGCGCCTACCGTTCTGGTTCTCCAGGAAATCAGGGAAGTAGAAGAACTCTGGGATGAGCTCCTTCACATCAGCAGGGCTCTCCAGGCGGGCCTGCCAGGCTGCTGCCACTGAATGGAACTGCCGGTCCGAGCAGTCGAAGCTGGGGAGGGGCACAGGCCAAAGTGAGGCGGTGAGAAGGGAGACAGGGAAGGAAAAGGTGCAGCCCTGGGCAAGCAGGGAGCCAGCCTGTCCAGGATGCCTGGAAGACCCACCGTTCCCTCATCCACCCTGCCCGCCGCCCCACACCATCTGCCTGCCCCTTCACACCGGCCACTCTGCAGCTGGACATGCAGGGAGGTGAAGGGCTCCACGCGGATGAGGTAGTGCATCACGCCCGCCGCATTGGAATAGTGGGTACCATAATGGAACTTGTCGATGGTGCCTGCTGGGTCCTCGAAGCTCTCATACCTAGAGCCACGGTGGCAGGAATCAGCGGAAGCCCTCCCCCGTCCACCCCAACCCCGAGCCCAGCCTCGCTCACGCGCTCACTTCTCCTTCACAAGCTGGGCGTGCTTGGGGTTCACCACACCGATGGGCTTGGACAGGTCCCGGAAGACAGCTGGGTTGCTGAGGTCCAAGGTTGGGGACACGTAGTCCTGTAGGACCCAGGGGAACTGGCCACCCACCCGGGCAGGAGCTGCATGAGGGTCCTGATGGCCTACATGGCCAGCCAGCCCTGTCTGCACCCTCACCCTCAGGAAGATGGGTGGAGCCCACAGGTGGGGATGCACCATGGGGAGGGGCTTCAGGGGAGCAGGAGGGACTGTCTGAGACAGGATTTCCTTCAAGAACAGAGGCCAGGAGGGGAAGGGAGTGGGGCTGGGTGTGTGTGGGGGCAGCAGGGCATAGGGGACTGAGCTGGTAACAGAGCCCAGGTCTCAGGCTGCACCTGCCCAGGACTGAGCTCAGGGCTTGGCCCGCTGTCAGTACCCACACTTGGGTGGACCAGGGCTGGCGGAGCAGAGGGTGGGTGGAGGAGGAGCAGGCCCTCACCACAGGGTACTGAGATAAGTCGTTGTAGGTCCGCCCCGCAATGGTGTTGAGCTGCATCAGATACTCAAAGTTGGAGATCTCTCGCTGCACCCATTTCTGGGGGGTCAAGGATACGAGGTGAGCCGGCGGGCTGCCAGCACTCTCCCCAGTGACGGGGCTCTGACCTCACCTGACCCCCACCCTCCAGGGCTCTCACCTGCGTAAGACCTGAGGCACGCAGCATCTCCTGGGGGGAGCGGCTACTTAGGTAGCCTTGGGTAGGGGGTCGCAGACGCAGGAGCCAGGAGTACACCTGGTTCCGCACCTGGGTGTGGGGTGGAATGAGGGAGGGCTGGGGCCTGGGCGCCTGGGAAGGGGATGAGGCTGTGGCCCCGCCCGTCTTGCATGGGAAGTTGAGGAAGTAGTTGGCCTGATCAATGAAGAAGAGCTCGAGAGCTGAGCGGCGCAGGTTGAAACGCCGCAGGTGGACCTCGCGCAGCTGGGCCAGTGGGCGCCGGAAGTCATGGCCGATGCCTGTGGGGATGGAGAGCGGGTGCTGGAGCCACCTGCCCTGGCCCCACGAGACCCCAGCCCCCATCCCTGCCGGCCCTCCAGCCCACTCCAGTAGAACACACCCTCCTCAGTTTCGACCCGCTCGGCACTGCCATCGTAGAAATACACGTGCTGGGTGGTGACCTCCAGCAGCCCTGGGACCACAGCCACCACGGTGACCAGTTGGCACTCAGCTGACAGCACCAGATTCTCATGCTGCTCATCCAGCTCTGCGGCCTCTAACCTGGGGGCCAGCACCTACTTTAGGCACTAGGCTCTGGGACTCCCATTCCCAACCAACCCAAGGACCACACTCTCAAAGTACCACCAAGTCAGGAGGCACACTGCTCATGATCCCATAGGAGGAGGAGGAGCTGCCCATGGTCCAGACTGGCCCCAGTCCGCACCCTGAAACCTGGGCTTCTGAAGTTCCTGCCAGGACACCAACCCCTGTCCCCAGCTTCCCCTCACTCAGCACCTGCCCACTCCCATGGGCGCACATCCTGGTCTGGTTTCTCAGTCCTGCTCTGGGATGCCTGGCCATCAAACAGCAACTCTCCGTCGTCTTACAGATCTGCCTAACCCTCCCATCTGATTTTGGACCGTCCCTTCGGGGTGGTTAGCCCCACAGCAGGAGGGCAAGTACACTGAGGAGTCAATCCCTCTGCCACTGGCAAGAACACATTGGACAGGCCCCCTTGCCCTGGGCAGCTCTTTCCCAGCCCCACTCACGGGGTCTCCAGTGCAGCCAGCTCGTCCTCGCCCAGCTGGTCTTCCTGCAGCTCCTCAGGTAGGCTGCTGACTTTGGCCTCTTTGGTCACAGCGAGAGGCAGTGAGGCCTCCTCGGTGGGTGTCAGGGGGGCCTCACCTGCAATTGGCCCAAGGGTGCTCAGCCAGAGCTGGACAAGACAGGGCTATGAGGTTGGGTGGACTCAGCTCGGCACACCCTCTCACCCAGGTTGTCGCGTAGGGCACTGGCCTCCAGGTGAGGGTTGAAGTGATGGTTGGGCACCAGCTTCAGACGCATGCGCGAGTAGGTCTCAGCACTGGAGAGCTTCCAGTGGGGAGTGGGTGGATCCCTACAGATATGACCCCACTTACGGTCATGGGTGGGAGGCAGAGGGTTGCAGACCCCTCTGCCTTCCTCCCAGGCTTCTCCTCAAAAACACTATCCTGGCCCCTCCCCCCAAGTCCCTCCACCCCACCAGACTCCGCCCCGAGCCCCGCCCACCTCAGGGCCCAGGCCCCGCAGGGGCTGGCTAGCTGGCGCCACTGCGCCCCCCAGTGCAGCAGGGCTGTGGAGTGCTGCGTTGCCTGCTGCTTCAGCGCCGCTGCGTATCGCAGCCCTTCAAAGCGCGCTCGCCTCTGCACAGGGTCCAGCACCAGCTCCTGCGGGGTGCGGGTGGAGGAACAGGTGAGGCCCGCTGGGTGCTTCCGGCTCCTCTCTCTCCTCTCAGTCCCAGCAGCCATCCTCTGGGCCCACAGAGGGCCCTAGTGTGGAGCTGCTCCCGGCCCCCAGGGCAGGTTGCACACCTGGAAGGCCCGACGGCTGTGCGCGCGCTCCCGCTGGCGCCGCTGCCCACTGCTCATGAGCATGTCGTAGCAGGCGTTCCAGAAGCCCGACATGAGGTCGTGGCTCTTAGCATAGGTGTCCATTTCGAACTGCGACATGGTGGGCTGCACCTGGAGGACCGGACAGGGAGAGGAGACTGCGCTCGATGTGGGCCCCCAGCCCCCACTTCTTTGCCCGTGCCCCTGGCCCCAGGCACCTGCTTGTCAATGAAGTGACGCCATTCGGGGGTGGCACAGAAGGCCTGGAAGTCCTCAAAGAAGGTGGGGCTCCCGTTGGTGGGTGGCAGGGAAGGCAGCCCCCACTGTAGCCCCAGAGGGCCGTAGGCGCGGTCTAGCAGCGTGCGGACCAGCGGCACCAGCCACGAGCAGCGCTCTGCAGCAGCGGCGGCAGCTGGGGGTTCCCCGTTCTCGGTGGGGGTTTCTGATGGGGAGGTGTTCAGCGCCCGCGCCAGCGCCGCCTCCAGCTTGGAGAGCACGTAGCAAGCCTCCTCTCGGCGCATGGGCACCGCGGTCTGCAGCAGCGCGTGCAGCTTCACGTAGGCTTGGGCATGCAGCTGCGGACGGAGGGGTAGGGGTGTCACCAGCTACTCCCCGAGCTCCCTAGACCCGCTGCGCACCCTCCCCCCACAGCCGCCCTGCGCTCACCTGCGGGTCTTCCAGCAGGATGTAGCCGAGCACCAGGCGCAGGCCAATCTGCGCCATCTCTCGGAGGTCCGCTGTGCCGTTGGCCAGGTGTGGCCAGGCTCCCAGGCGATCCAGCAGGCTACACACTCCTTCGAAGAGCTGCCGCACACCATATATTCCAGATGGCCATCACCAGATGAGGCCAGAAGCCGGTGAGGAGAGAGGGAGGTAAGGTTTGGGCTAGGGGCCAGAGAGGGTTTGCACATACAGATAGACCTCTGCTCACAGATACCAGAGCTGAGGTCCCCATGACTGCACATGTGTACTCAGCCACTTTGCAGACCAGGAGCCCTCAGGGCATGTGAACACAGTGCTCCTGCCCTGAGCTGCCATACCTTCTCACTCCACAGCTCCTGATTACCATGGCCCTCGGCGCACAGGAAGTCCTGCAGCAGACGCAGCAGCCAAAGCGCCTGCTGCGTGAGGCTGGCCAGGACCCCAGGGGGGGCCTCTTTGATGTCGGTCAGGGCTGACTCCAGCATCATCTCCAGGAGGCTGGAGGGCAATGAGGGACTCTGGTGTCTACCTGACTGCCTTCTGGGCCCCCAGGCTTCCCCACGGCCCTGCTCCCTCACCTGCGCTTGATGCAGTCTGGTGGGCGCACCAGCGTGGCTGAGGCCCCCAGCTGGGTGAGCACAGAGAAGACCTGGCCACGCTCCCGCCAGGCGGCCTCGTCACTGCCATCCACACCCCGCCACGTCACTGAGAACAGCACGTTGGTGAGCAGGTTACAAAGCTCCTCCTCACAGGTTTGCTGCGGACACAGGGGGCGTGTGGAGTGCAGGCTGGGGAGGGAGGGAATCACTGCCCCACCACCCTCCCTGTTCAACACCCCCACCCACCCACTAGTAGGCACAGCAGGAGGCCGAGCCTTTGGCCAACGGCCCAGCCAGTGTGCTGCTGAGGGCCTAGACAAACAGTGTGGGACCCGACCACCCCCTGAGTTCCGGGGAGGATCCTGGGGTTCCAGGACTCCTAAGAGGAGATGAGGCAGTTCACATGGTTACCTCACAGGCCTCAAGGACCATCCCGGAACCCTCTGGAAGAATGCTGTTGAATAAGCAAAGGCCCCTCCCCAGATCCAGAAGCACAAGGCAGGACTCTTAGAGCCGTGCTGCTCATCGGCCCTGAAAAGCCCATGTCCCACAGGCTCTCAAGGGCCTTCCAAAGCCTGGCAAGTGCCCCCAACTGTCTCAGCACAACTTGCCCTGTTCTGGAATATCTGCCACCCCTGAGAGAACACACTGCAGAGGAAAGTTATGAGGCGGCAGCGCTGGACCCGACTGGCTGCCACAGCCCTGATGTCCACACCTCTGGAAAAGCTCCACTGGCTGCCCTGGGCCCCCGAGGAGCCCACCTCAGGGCCC
>SJYQ01000908.1:593696-606744 GCA_006410935.1 Redunca redunca
AACCATATCAGCTCATTATCCTTTGTCCTACTTATAATATCAGAGAACCATATAGCTCCACTAATTCAGTGTATAAGGACTTTGTTAAGGGTTGAGAATATAAAGATAAACATATTTATTTTTTAAATGTTTGGAACCATTTTTCACCAAACTTCAAAGTACAAATAGACCTTTTTCAGTCACTCAACAACAAGGAACAATATATGCCTAATGCCTAGTAAGACAGTGTGGTTCTAGCTGAGAAGTTATTTTTATCTAGGTCTGATTTTTAGAATAAGATTGGGAGAATGATTTTTTAAAAAAAAACGCCTCTTTTAAAAGGCAGTTTCCTCACAAATATGCACACAAGCTCCTTTTCCCACATCCCCACATAATAGAGCTGTCCTCTCTAGATACCACACTGAAGCCAAATGCACAGAGGGCAAAATAAAGAGAAGTTTGGTTACCATAAGATATTAACAGGAAAAGAAAATTCGTGTGCGTTTATACTTAAGATCAGGACTCTTGAGGTCAAAATTGCTCAGGACAGAAGCCATAACTTTGAATTCACAATGAAGGGAAAATGGCAGCCATTCAATCAATGTTCTGCCAGTGAATGACTGGTATAAAATTATAGCACCCATCCCCTTCTTGCCTGGACATATCAAGAGGACAGGTGTGTGATCCTACCCTGAAAGCAACAGAGAGATGTGATTTTTATCACATGAAAGATTACATTGCATAAGTCTGAATTGCAGGTGCTGCCAGTTCAGCGGGCCACTTGGTTCAGATGCACACTGACAACAGTGTGCATCAAAGCACTGCAACAGCCAGTTCTTGATTCAGTTATAAAAAAGAGGGAAGAGACTGCATGTTTTTTAATCCCCCTTCTTGATGGATGATTGCATATTTTTTAATCCCCTTCTTGATGGATGATGATCAAAACAAGATTGCTCTCTACCCTTCCAAGATTTTCCTGTTGGTTTTGTCCTCTAAAGGAAATACCCAGAGCACTGAAGTAAGCAGAGGAGAATCTGCAGGGCAGAAAGTAAGGGTGGGTGAAGTTATGAGAGAGCGTGATGGTACAAATTCTGTATAATCTACTTCTAGACAAATATGAAATTTTATACAAACGTTGTTCATGTCCGACTCTTTCGCAACCCTGTGGACTATAGCCCACCAGGCTCCATGGATTTCCCAGGCAAGAATGCTGGCGTGGGATGCCATTTCTTTCTTCAAGGAATCTTCCCAAATCAGGAATCAAACCCACATCTCCTGCTAGGCAGGTGGATTCTTTACCACTGATCCACTTGAGAAGCATTATTTGCCCAAATGACGTTATTCAATAGGCAGGATATCCAATTTCATTATTACAATGTTAGGGAAGCAGAATTTTTTTTAATGAAAAATGATCATAAAATTCAAATAACACTCTGGTCATAAGTGAGTTATAACTAGAGAGTCAATAAAAATGTGATTTTTCCAAAATTATTTTCTTGCTTTTAAAAATGGGAAATTGTTTACACTATTATTTTGCCTCCTACTTCACTCTATAGTTTTTAAAAGCTGTACACATTTGCTCTTTTCTTGGGTATTTCAAACTTAACAGGAATGTTTCTGTCCTTTCATGTGAGTCCAAAGCCCCAGATTTCTGGGCTTTGTAAATTGTGAATGAGTACTTGATGTCGCATTTTCTGAAAGATTAGGGTAATAAATTGCTTTTTCCCTTTAATGTCTCATATATCATATTATATCCAAATTCTCTTGGCAATTTCTAGATCTTGATATTAAAAAGACACTGTGTATCTAAGACTTTTCCATTATAAAATGAACATTTGGTTCATACCCTATAAATAAAGGAGAGTGAAGGAAGTCTGGAAAATAAGATACATTCATAAGAAAATATAATCAATGAAGCAATTTAAGCCTCTATCTATTTGCTAAAACACCTTAACAAAAGCGCTCTACCTACTAACAACACAAATACAAACTTTTCAGGTTATTGGCACTTTCATATGTGTGAAAACCTATGAATTAGGGAAGCAAAATAGACTAGTCATTAAGGATAAGGACCAGGATATGGAGAAAATTGTTCAATTACCAATCATGATCTTAAACCAGCCACTTAATCTCTCTGGGCTGTTCTGTCAAATGGCAGAATAAAGAGACACACTTCATTATTAAAATTAAAACAATGTATACGGTGCTCAGCCTTATCAGGAAGCCTGCCCATAAGAAAAATTAGCATATGGTTATTATTTCTAATGAATTACTTGAAATGAGGTTTAGTTGTTTTGTCATTCATTTGCTAAGTAGAATTCGACTCTGCAATCCCATGGACTGTAGCATGCCAGACTCCTTTGTCATCCACTATCTCCCAGAGTTTGCTCAAATTCATGTCCATTGAGATAGTGATACTATCTCTTTCATCCTCTGCCACCCCCTTCTCCATTTGCCTTCCATTTTTCCCAGCATCATTGGTCTTTTCCAATGAGTCAACTCTTCTCATTAGGTGGCAAATTATTTAAGCTTCAGTTCAGCATCAGTCCTTCCAATAAATATTCAGGGTTGATTTCCTTTAGGATTGACTAGTTTGATCTCCTTATGCTCAAGAGACTCTCACGAGTATTCTTCAGCACCATAATTCAAAAGTATAAATTCTTTGGCTCTCAGCCTTCTTTACAGTCCAACTCTCACATCTGTCCATAACTACTGGACAAACCATAGCTTTGACTATACGGATTTTTGTTAGCACTGTGATGTCTCTTCTTTTTAATATGCTGTCTACATTTGTCATAACTTTCCTTCCAATAAGCAAGTGTGTTTTAATGTCATGGCTGCAGTCACTTTCTGCAGTGCATTTGGAACCCAAGAAACTAAAATCTGTCCCTGCTTCTACTTTTTCCCCACCTATTTGCCATGAAGTGATAGGACCAGATGCCATGATGTTAGTTTTTTAATGTTGAGCTTCAAGTCAGCTTTTTCACTCTCCTTTTCACCCTCATCAAGAGGCTATTTAGTTCCTCTTCACTTTCTGCCATTAGAGTGGTATCATCTGCATATCCAAGGTTATTGATATCTTTTCCGGCAATCTTGATTCCATCTTGGGGTGCATGAAAGTGAAAGTCACTCAGTTGTGTCTGACTTTTTGAGACCCCATGGACTATACAAGTCATGGAATTCTCTAGGAGAATTCTCTAGGCCAGAATACTGGAGTGGGTATGGGTAGCCTTTCCCTTCTCTGGGGGATCTTCCCAACCCAGGGATCGAACCCAGGTCTACCGCACTGTGGGCAGACTCTTTACCAGCTGAGCCACAAAAGAAGCCCAAGAATACTGGCATGGGTAGCCTATCCCTTCTCCAGAAGATCTTCCTGACCCAGGAATTGAACCAGAGTGTTCTGCATTGCAGGTGGATTCTTTACCAAATGAGCTATCAGGGAAGCCCAGAATACTGGAGTAGGTTGTCATGCCCTCCTCCTGGGATCTTCCCAACCCAGGGATTGAACCCAGGTTTCCCACATTGCAGGAGGATTTTTTTTTACCATCTGAGCCAAAGCCTGGCATTTTGTATGATGCACTCTGCATAAGAAGTTAAATAAGTAGAGTGACAATATACAGACTTGTCGTATTCCTTTCCCAAATTTGAAGCAGTCAGTTGTTTCAGGTCTGGTTCTGCCTGTTTTTTCTTGACCCACATACAGGTTTCTCAGGAGGCAGTAAGGTGGTCTGGTATTCCCATTTCTTTAAAAAAAAAATTCCACAGCTTGTTGTTAACCACACAGTCAAGACTTTAGCATAGGCAATGAAGCAGAAATAGGTGTTTTTCTGGAACTCCTTTGCTTTCTCCATGATCCAGTGAATGCTAACAGTTTGTTCTGTTTCCTCTGTCTCTTCAAAACCCAGATTGTACATCTAGAAGTTCTAGGTCCACATAATGTTAAAGCCTAGCTTAAAGGATTTTGACTATAACCTTGCTAGCATGTGAAATGAGTGCAATTTTACAGTAGTTTGAACATTCTTTCGCATTGCCCTTTTTGGAGATTGGAATGAAAACCGACTTTGTTCAGTCCTATGGGCACTGATGAGTTTTCCAAATTTTCTGACATATTGAGTGCACCACTTTAACAACATCATCTTTTGGGATTTGAAATAGCTCAACTGAAGTTCTATGACCTCTAGTAGCTTTGTTCATAGTAATCCTTCCTAAGACCCACTTGACTTCACACTCCAGGATGTCCAGTTCTAGGTGAGTGACCACACCATCATGGTTATCCAGGTCATTAAGACCTTTCTTGTATAGTTCTGTGTATTCTTGTCACCTCTTCTTAATCTCTACTTCTGTTAGGTCCTTATTGCTTTTGTCCTTTACTGTGCCGACTAAGCTCCGTCTAGTCAAGGCTATGGTTTTTCCTGTAGTCGTGTATGGATGTGAGAGTTGGACTGTGAAGAAGGCTGAGCACCAAAGAATTGATGCTTTTGAACTGTGGTGTTGGAGAAGACTCTTGAGAGTCCCTTGGACTGCAAGGAGATCCAACCAGTCCATTCTGAAGGAGATCAGCCCTGGGATTTCTTTGGAAGGAATGATGCTAAAGCTGAAGCTCCAGTACTTTGGCCACTTCATACGAAGAGTTGATTCATTGGAAAAGACTCTGATGCTGGGAGGGATTGGGGGCAGGAGGAGAAGGGGACGACAGAGGATGAGCCGGCTGGATGGCATCACTGACTCGATGGACATGAGTCTGAGTGAACTCCGGGAGTTGGTGATGGACAGGGAGGCCTGGCGTGCTGTGATTGATGGGGTCGTGGAGTCGGACAAGACTGAGCGACTGAACTGAACTGAACTGAACTGTGCCCATTTTTGCATGAAATGTTTCCTTGATATCTGCAATTTCCTTGAAGAGATCTCTAGTCTTTTTCATTCTATTGTTTTCCTCTATTTCTTGCATTGTTCATTTAAGAAGACCTTCTTATCACTCCTTTGTATTCTCTGGAACTCTGCGTTCAGTTGGGTATATCTTTCCCTTTCTCCCTTGCCTTTCATGTCTCTTCTTTTCTCAGCAATTTGTAAAGCCTCCTCAGACAATCATTTTGCCTTCTTGCAATTCATTTTCTTGGGGAGTAGTTTCAGGCACTGCCTCCTGTACATGTTAAGAACCTCCATCCATAGTTCTTTAGGCACTCTGTCTACCTAATCCCTTGAATCTATTCATCATCTCTACTGAGATTTGATTTAGGTCATACCTAAATGGTCTAGTGATTTTCTCTATTTTCTTCAGTTTGAGCCTGAATTTTGCATAAGGATCTCATGCTCTAAGCCATAGTCAGCTTTGGGTCTTGTTTTTGCTGACCTCTCCATCTTTGGCTGCAAAGAACATAATCAATAACAAGTATTTACCATTTGGCGAAGTCCATGTTAGGGTCATCTCTTGTGTTGGAAAAGAGTGTTTGCTCTGACTAGCATGCCCTCTTATCAAAACTCTGTCAGCCTTTTCCCTGCTTCATTTTGTACTACAAGGCCAAACTTGCCTGCTATTCTGGATATCTCTTGCCTTCACTCTTCTCCAATCCCCTGTGATGAAAAGGACATCTCTTTTGGTGTTACTTCTAGAAGGTGTTGTAGGTCTTCATAGAACAAGTCAAATTCAGCTTCTGTGGCATAAGTGTTGGGGCACAGACCTGGATTTCTGTGATGTTTATGGTTTGCTTTGGAAATGAACCAAGATCATTTTGTCATTTTTGAGACTGCACCCAAGTACTGCATTTCAGACTCTTTTGTTGGTTATGGGGGCTACTTCATTTCTTCTAAGGGATTCTTGCCTACAGTAGTGAATATAGCAGTCATCTAAATTAAATTTATCCATTCCCATCCATTTTAGTTCACTGATTCCTAAGTTGTCGATGTTCACTCTTGCCATGTCCTTCTTGACCACATCCTATTTATGTTGACTCATGGACCCAGTATTCCAGGTCCCTATGCAATATTGTTCTTTATGGCATCAGACTTTACTTTCACCACTAGACATATTCACAGCTGAGAATCATCCCCACTTTGGCCCAGCTCCTTCATTCTTTCTGGAGCTATCAGTAACTGCCCTCTACTCTGCACCAGTAGCAAATTGGACACCTTACAACCTGGGGTCGGGGCTCATCTTTCAGCATCATATCTTTTTGCCTTTTCATACTGTTCATAGGGTTCTCCAGGCAAAAATAGTGGAGTGGGATGCCATTTCCTTCTCCAGTAGATCACGTTTTGCCAGAGCTCTTCACATCCGTCTCGGGTGCCCCTGCACAGTATGGCTCATAGCTTCATTGAGTCATGCAAGCCCCTTCAGAATAACAAGGCTGTGATCCATGAAGGGGAAATGAGGCTTTACACATTATTAAAACAACTGTGTCTTTAAGGCAAAATTTAAAACAAGCTGCCCAAGTTAGGGCAAAACTAATAGAGATTAAGAATGATTCAAGTCTAGAAAAAATAAATGTATATTTCAAATGAAAAAGGTAGAGGCCTTAAAACCACAATGCAGTGGTCATTTCCCTATTCTCCCATTCTCATGTGTTGATCATCTCGTTCATTTTGGTTCCTCTTCCCTTCCAATGAGAGACTATTCTTTGCATCTCCCTCCACACCTCATCATTTCTCTCTTCTTACCTACCTCAGTTCCTGGAACATTGGTCTTTATCATCCAAGTTTCTGCATTTTCACTTCTCTTTCTCAACTATCTTCCCCTTGAGCTATATGTTCAACCCGTTCTGTGAAGATAGCCTCCTAATCTGAAATCCAAGTCATGTTCTCTCTCCGAAGTTTCTAGCTGCCTCCTGGAGGGCTCCACCTGTGCCATTTTTACTTCCTACTCAATATATCTGTTGCATTTCCACCCAACTAGATCCTCCTCTTGACTGCTCCATTTCTGCTAGAAACGTGGTCATCTTTCCATGCACCAAGATTTACAACTTTTCCATCACCTCTCATTCTTTTACTTTCTTGTCCTCCATAATACTTAAGTTTTAGCTAAATTCTATACATTCTACTCCCATGATATCTTTTTAAATAGTTCTCTCATCTCATTTCTCTCTCTCTCTTTCTTAATTTAGTCCCTATCATTTATGGTCTCTGATATTGAAACGGTCTCCTATGAGTTTTTCTGCCCAGAATCTTCCCCAATCCAAATTCATTTTACAGTATTATTTTCTTAGTCACCATTCTCATTAAGCAACTTATCTGTTCAGAAACCTTGGTGGTTTCCCATTGCCTAGACAGCCCCTTTTCCCTGGCATTCTCAGGTCCCTATGATGTGGCCCATATTCTGTGCTGTGTTTCCAATGTTATTTCCCACCTGCTCTTCTTAATGACTCCTTTACTCCAGCCCACTTGAATCACTTGCTTGTTCTTGTACACACTGAAATTACAGCACCACTATTTGTTCATGCCTTCTCCTACCTTGAGTCCTTTCCTCTATCTCTAATGAGAGCCTCACTTCCACCACATATGCAAGGCAATTTCTCACCCCACTCTGAATTGCCCAAATCATCCATAATACTTTTGCAATATGTTTTATTTTATACTTTCTAATCTAATCATTTAGATACATGAACTGTCTTCCATATGAACTGTCAGTGAACAAGGTCAGGATCTATAAAAGAGACAATTTTGTACCCACCAGAGTTTTACATATGTCACATCATCAAATTGTCAAAATAGTTACGAAATCCCTTTCATGGCTTTGATTCTGTAAGTGTAAACTTAATTGCCAGTTTAGGATCTTATTTACCTAGATGAAAACATTGGGGTAGGAAATGGCAAGCCACTCCAGTATTCTTGCCTGGAAACCTTCATGGACAGAGCAGCATGGCAGGCTACAGTCCATGGTGGGTTTGCAAGAGCCGAACATGAGTGAGTAACTTTCACTTACCTATATGAAAACATAGCATCATTGAAGCGTTATGTGGTCTTTGCAGTCTGTTGAAAATTCCCTAAAAATAAGTAGAGGGACATTGCCACAAAAATGCAGTCAACAAAGCCAGTGGATGCCAGCACAAACTCATTTGCAAGATAGCATAAAAATCAAAAAAATCACACAATCATCTTCACAAAATTTCTTTCTTCACAGCTCTCAGCTCTAGAAGCAGCTTTATTAGTTGGTGGCATAGGCAGAAAGAATTTGACAGATTCCTTCAGAACTTGTTGATTTAGATTTTCTGTGATGTTGTTAAGTTCTAGTATCCTTAATTAAATTTATGCGCTGCATGTTAAATCATTTTCATTTGTGTTTAACCTCCTGTTTAAGGAGGTTTTTTTCCAACATCCCATCCAAGTTTAGCTGGATCACAAAGCAGAGTACAAAGATTGTACTTTCTCTGTCTTTCCAATTGCACTTGTAGAATCAGAGTTTGAGGTCTATTTAAGAACTCCCAAATGAGGAAGTTAAAATGTAGTCCTTTCTAGACACCTCCCCATGCCTGCAGAGCTGAACTCCCAGTTCCTGTGTTCTGATAAATTATCTTACAAATTAGCCCAATCATCTCATCATCATAGTTGCAGGTTTTGTTCCTTCTTTGGAACTTAAACACATTAAAAATAAATTTCAGTTTCTTCCAACATCACTTCCAAATTTACTGCTCCTCTTTCCTTCGAATCTGATTCTAAACCAAGCCAAAGGGAGAGTCCTCCCTCCCTGGTGATGTCCTCCCTATCATCCATCATGCCTCACTGATGCAATCCAGCACCATAAGCTGTCTTCAGGGAGCATGGGTGGCCAGCAGATGTGAGCCCATGAGTGAATGGAAGAATTGTGTAAGGCTGCGTCTTGTATAAGGAACGTGCAAGGGCACATTTACCAGATCTTTATGTGGATGGTTTTAGTCTCCCCTTCAAGGAGATTAAAAAAAAAAAAAAAAAGAATTCTAGTTCTGTTTTCATCTTTCCTTTCAACATTTATTTTAAGGGTTTTCTTTTCTCACACAAGTTTAATTCACATGTGCTTTTTAAGATCATGGTTAAAGCTTCCCCCAAAAAATCTGGTCTGTACTTGGAACAGAAATGAGAAATTATCCAGGTAACTTGCCTGACCTCTCTTCTCCCAATTATCCTTAGCCAAAATCTAAGTCAGAGTCAAATAAACTTTTATTTTTAATTGAGGCAATTATTTAATTTCCATTATAACTCTCCCAACAAAAACTTAGCCTTAACATATATAGCACATGTATACAGTATCTGTTTACATATTATACTTTCAAGCTTTATATTTCAATAATAGAAATTAAATGTAATTTATGAAAGTTATTTTATAATATAAGGTTATACTTGCATATTTGGTATGTGTTAATTTTATTACCATGTGGGTTTTCTTATTATGGGCTGTTATATGCAGCTGGGAGCCCTATCATAGCCATTTTTCACCTTTATTGATGAAATAAAGCAGTTAGTTACACTATGCAGGCTTTCAAAAGGTGATCCAATGCATGTGGCCTCTGTTTTGAAGACTTTTGTCACCTGGAAACTCACCCTTAGAAATAAGGAATAGGGGACTGCTGTTATAGTTATTAAAGCTTCCTCTATTAGCTCTTGGAAGTTGTGAGCCAATTTGCATAAGGAGCCAGTGATTTTCTGGAAAAGAAAGGACAGCAGTACTTTTCCCTGCCCCCAACTTCCTCTCCATAAAAGTCAAGATGGATTTGGGTGGCCTCAAGGCACTGAAGAACAAGACTGGACTAGAGCTAAAGGAAGGGTAGAGAGCAAAGAGATGGCAACAGAGGGAGGCCAGGGATGAATCAGGTGTCATCTGTACTTTTGTGTCTCAAGGTGCGGCAGCTATGAAAATGAGCCTGGTTGACCTCCATCTCCAGGAGCATCAGCAACTGAGGCCCCTGAGGCCTCATTCTGAAAACCATTTCTGCATTTGTGCCAAGGCCTCGCTTCCCATGGAGGACCTTCTGCCAGTGACCTGTTGATGGGTGACATGAGACTCCCTTTTTGGCTGACTTTGACTTAAGAACTCCCCTAAGACTTTGCCAAAACCTCCTTACACCATGCAGAAATCTAGGAGGCTGGCACCCAACCTGCTCTCCCTCTCTCTTGCACATGAATCAGACTAGCATTTTCCATCTCTCTCCTTTCATACAGGCACTTCCCCCTGCCAATAAAACTCTTGCACATCTCATTCCATCTTGACTTCTTGAGGGACACACACTAACATACAAGGTACAAGCCTGAACCTGTCTGGACCTACACTTCATGGAGCCACTGTGTCCCAAGGGTTAGATTAAACCTTGTATTGCTTGAAGAAATGACAGACTTACACAGTCCAACCTAACAACAGTGCAGAATGTTGACAGCACTGAAACATTGGAGGCTGTTTTCTGAGGCATAGCGTTTTCTTGAGCTTGAAACAGGGCTCTGCACTCCCGTTCTGGGGAGGGCTGGAGCTGGGGGCGTTGGTACAATCCCGGGGCTCTGAACAACTTTGCAGCTTCCCATCACCCATGTTTCCCTCAGGAAACAGTGTGGCTGCTCCTAATTAGCCTTACCCACTGGCCTGTCTTCTTTAGAGTCCAGTTCGCCATCATTTCTCACATGTAAGATGATGAATGTCAAATATTGTTCCTAATTCCGCTCCCTGGTGCAGCCTTTGGCTCAGGAATTGATAGAACTTTGACTCTGAAGGTACCAGTCAATTTTTGAGGAACTCAAGGTGCCTTAGTAAATGGAGGAAGGAGCCTTCCTTTCCAGACTAGGTAGGCCAGCATTCCAGAACACAGGGAACCCTGCCCCATCTTGTGTTTCCAGCACAGCCTACTGAGGCGGTTTCTACTCAGGAGTCATGCAGCCTCTAAGAGAGTGAGCATACTGAAATAGGACTGAATCAGAGAACTTTCTTCTGTTTCTCAGACCCCTGAAAAATAGGACCTAGGACCCACAGATGTATAAAAGAAGAACAATGAGATCTTGGAAGGGAGTGTACTGGACTTGTTGCTCCTATTAGCCATGGTAAAGGCCCACTCTGGCCTAACTATGACATACAATTTGACCCTCAACCTCAATACCCCAGCTATACACAGTAAAAATGTTAATGTTGAGAATTTACCTTCAGTGGAAAGTTAGTTTTCATAATGATTAAACCTAACTCAAATTGTAATTTAAACTACAAAGACTTCTTCTCAAAAATCTTTATTACTCTCTAAAATGAATTAACAATATAACTTTTATTCTCAAATACAAGAAGTCTTGCTTGTTTCCCTAATAAAAGAAAAAAAATTTCTTGTGAAAGAAAAAAATTAAATTTACACACTTAATTTGAAAACTTTAATATGAAAAATAATCTTCACTTACTGAGTACTTAGTGTATGCAAATATAGTTAAGAGTTATTGGATACTTGAATTCTGCCACTGATATTGACCCAGAGCTGTGAAATGGATAAAGCAAAATCAGGTGCTTTAGCATACCGTATTTTTTTCTATGCAATTTTAAAAATCCATAGTATAATATTTTATATTTCATTTTATGTAACCATTTCTCTGATAGTGTGGAAGTGTTAATCAAATTCAACTCTTTACAACCCCATGGACTATAGCCCACCAGGCTCCTCTATCCTTGGAATTCTCCAGGCAAGAATACAGGAGTGTGTTAGGAACTGAACCTGGGTCTCCTGTATTGCATGCAGATTCTTTACCGTCTGAGCCACCAAGGAAGCCCAAAGATGCAGTGAGAAACTGCCTGGCATGCATGCATGCTAAGTGAATTTAGTCATATCCGACTCTTTGCCACCTTATGGACAGTAGCCTGCTAGGCTCCTCCGTCCATTGGATTCTCCAGGCAAGAATGCTGGGAGTGCCATGCCCTCCTCCAGGGATCTTCCCCTCCCAGGTATCAAACCCACATCTCATGTCTCCTGCATTGACAGGTGGGATCTTTACCACTGTCACCACCTGGATTGGAGCCTCTGGGGAAGACCAACCACTTCTTTAACTTTTCATAAACATTTCATCAACATCATATTTAACATCACAAAACTTTCCATATACCTATTATATATTTAACTCTTCCTTGTTTTTGGACTCTTAGATTGTTTTAACCTTTTTGCCTCAAACATATATGTGTGTGTTTGTTTAGATTTATTCCTAAGAGTAGAGTTATTAAATTTAAAGATTATTACCTTATTACCTTTCAGTTTCCTTTTCTATCAGCATTACTTGAACATTTCTATTGGAGACCTTGAATAATAATGATGGAAGATCACAGGATATTCTTAGCTGAAATATCTTTTCTGTTATGAAGTAGAAAATGGTATCTCATTTATATTCGTATTCCCATACTAATAATATTTAACATTTTTCACCAAGTTTATTACAGAAGCTGTATCTTTAGTTTTTAATATAATGTCAGAGTTCTTATTTTCAAACCTTCAAAAGTTATCTTGTAATCTTCCTGAATATTCTCAATTATTTACATGGACAGATTTTAAATAGGACTTTTAACCATTCCATATGCTACACAATTTATTTGCCTCAATATAAGTGCTGTCATGGATTTTTCATTAATAGATATATTTATATGAGCAGGTATATTTATATCTATGTGTGTGTATACCTTTAGCATCAATGAACATCAACAATCTAATCTTCAATCCCTGAAATCATTAGAATAACTGATATATATCAATTATAAGCTAATGCATGACTAAATTCATTTTCTCTTTCAAATTACTATTACTCTCATTACCTCTTATATTTTCCAATTTGCCGTAAGAGTTTCTTACATAAGTATAACTGACTATGTGGTAAAAATACCCAATATTAAGAATTAATAGACCATTTGATTTAAATTGGTTTCTTAATCTTTTCTCCAAGATGCTGCATGTCCTTGCATAGAGAATTTCATACAGCATTTTTTTTAGATTAACTAACCCAATTCATTCTCTCCAGATCATGGATTGGAAGTTGGATGGAAAACTATAAATTAGTGTGGAAAAATAATCTTGCCAAATTTAATTTCCAATCATTCTCCATCAAAACTTTATCCTTTTGCTATTTCAAGATATTTATGTGACATTTTTTTAACTTGTTAAAA
>SJYQ01000908.1:607598-621927 GCA_006410935.1 Redunca redunca
GAATGCAAACTAGTACAGCCACTATGGAGAACAGTGTGGAGATTCCTTAAAAAATTGCAAATAGAACTGCCTTATGATCCAGCAATCCCCCTGCTGGGCATACACACCGAGGAAACCAGAATAGAAAGAGACACATGTACCCCAATGTTCGTCGCAGCACTGTTTATAATAGCCAGAACATGGAAGCAACCTAGATGTCCATCAGCAGATGAATGGATAAGAAAGGAGTGGTACATATACACAATGGAGTATTATTCAGCCATTAAAAAGAATACGTTTGAATCAGTTCTAAGGAGATGGATGGAACTGGAGCCGATTATACAGAGTGAAGTAAGCCAGAAAGAAAAACACCAATACAGTATACTAACGCATATATATGGAATTTAGAAAGGTGGTGATGAAGACCCTGTGTGCGAGACAACAAAAGAGACTCAGATGTGTAGAGCAGACTTTTGGACTCTGGGGGAGAGGGAGCGGGTGGGATGAGATGGGAGAATGGCATTGAAACATGTATACTATCATGTAAGAAACGAATCACCAGTCTATGTCCGATGCAGGATGCAGGATGCTTGGGGCTGGTGCACAGAAATGACCCAGAGAGATGTTATGGGATGGGAGGTGGGAGGGGGATCATGTTTGGGAACGCATTTACACCCGTGGTGGATTCATGTCAATGTATGGCCAAACCAATACAGTATTATAAAGTAAAATAAACTTAAAATAAAAATTAAAATAAAAGACTAGGTGAGAATTTGACCTATTGCTGCTATTCCTTAGATAATCTCTGTTTCTGGTAGTTTTACTATTTGCTTTAGTAAGCACAAAGTAGTGCTTACTATACTAAGGAACAGAAGGAAGGAATCATTACAAGCTTAAAGTGCAGCCAGGGAGAGTCAACTTGGAAAAATACAATCTAATACTTCTGGGGGGAAATAACCTCCTCAGACATTTCCTGGAAGATATAAACTGTGCATCTGAACTGTGATGACTCAAGAGCATTTAGACTCAAGATGACTCAGGAGCATTTCATCTCTCAAGACAGTGAGAACTGTATCCTATGCCTCAGAATAGCCCTTCGCTGGTTTCACGTAAAAATCATTTAGGGACTCTGATGTAAAATGAATGAATGGCTTCTATTTTAATTTTGGTTGATATCACTTTGTGGTGATGTTTAATACAAGCAGGCTTTGTCTTAAGAGATGTTTGTCACCATTGCTGGGGGCTTTCTGCCCTCTGGCTGCCTGCCAAAGTGTCCCCTGCCCATTGGAGTGGTTGTCACCAAAAAGGACCCATACAGTCCCTTGCAGCTTTAACCCACCTATAGGCAGCCCTGTAATTGGCAAAGCTCAAAGAGTCAAGGTTTAATCTTAGAAGGCAAAGTGGAGGAAGGATGCACTCTGCAGACAAAGTTCAGTTCAGTTCAGTTGCTCAGTCGTGTCCAGCTCTTTGCGACCCCATGAATCGCAGCATGCCAGGCCTCCCTGTCCATCATCAACGCCCAGAGTTTACTCAGACTCACGTCCATCGAGTCAGTGATACCATCCAACCATCTCATCCCCTGTCATCCCCTTCTTCTCCTGCCCCCAATCCCTCCCAGCATCAGAGTCTTTTCCAATGAGTCAACTCTTCGCATGAGGTGGCCAAAGTCTTGGAGTTTCAGCTTCAGCATCAGTCCTTCCAATGAACACCCAGGACTGATCTCCTGTAGGATGGACAGGTTGGATCTGTTTGCAAGCCAAGGGACTGTCAAGAGCCTTCTCCAACACCACAGTTTAAAAGCATCAATTCTTCGGCACTCAGCTTTCTTCACAGTCCAACTCTCACATCCATACATGACCACTGGAAAAACCATAGCCTTGACTAGATGGACATTTGATGGCAAAGTAATGTCTCTGTTTTCAATATGCTATCTGGGTTGGTCATAACTTTTCTTCCAAGCAGTAAGCGTCTTTTAATTTCATGACTGCAGTCACCATCTGCAGTGATTTTGGAGCCCAAAGAAATAAAGTTTGACACCGTTTCCACTGTTTCCCCATCTATTTCTCATGAAGTGATGGAACCAGATGCCATGATCTTCATTTTCTGAATGTTGAGCTTTAACTAACTTTTTAACTCTCCACTTTCACTTTCATCAAGAGGCTTTTTAGGTCATCTTCACTTTCTGCCATAAGGATGGTGCATATCTGATGTTATTGATATTTCTCCCAGCAATCTTGATTCCAGCTTGTGTTTCTTCCAGCCCAGCGTTTCTCATGATGTACTCTGCATAGAAGTTAAATAAGCAGGGTGACAATATAGAGCCTTGATGTACTCCTTTTCCTATTTGGAACCAGTCTATTGTTCCATGTCCCGTTCTAACTGTTGCTTCCTGGCCTACATATAGGTTTCTCAAGAGGCAGGTCAGGTGGTCTGATATTCCCATCTCTTTCAGAATTTTCTACAGTTTATTGTGGTCCACTCAGTCAAAGGCTTTGACATAGTCATTAATGCAGAAATAGACGTTTTTCTGGAACTCTCTTGCCTTTTCCGTGATCCTTCAGACAAAAGGAAGTTCTAATTTTACATTCTTTGCGTGAAATAAAGGCTGTCTGATAATATAACAATATTAACAGAAAAGTTAATATCATTCTATGAAAGCAAAACATTCAAATTTCTCTTTTTAAATAAGATATGCATAAAGATAACAAAATAGTCAAAAATTATCTCTAATTCTACTACATAGAAATCATCAGTTAATATTTCAGTGAACATTTGTCCATATTTTATATTTGTATATATACACATGCATGTTCCAAATGGTATTATAAAGCATAAATACTATCTTTAATATTGTTACTTAATATATTATAGACATATTTCCATGCCAAACACAAAGACAATATAAGTATATAACCACTTTTAAAGCTACATGGAATCTACTGCATGAATGTACATGATTAATAAATTGGCCTATTGTCTGACTTACAGACTGTTCTCCATATTTCACTATTACATGCAACATTGCAACGAACATGATTACATATACATTTTGGACATTTTTCTGATCACTTATTTCCAAGTGATAAGGATAAGTGGGATTACTAAATCTTATTAGAATAGAAAAATGGTTTTAATTTACATTACCAAACTTTCCCCGTCCCCAAAATACCATACCAGCTTATTCTCCAATGTGAAACATCTTAAATTCTGGGTTTAAAGCAATTACTTTACATTCTTTTGAAATAACCCATTTCTGATTTTGAAATTTACATGAATCTGCTCATACAAATTGTTGTTTAAAATTGTAATGTTTAAACTGTGTTCTGATTTGTTCTCTCAAGGATTAAGGACCCAGAAGAGGAGGCAGGTGGGGGTTAAGGGAGGTTCACTTTCCCTTTTTTAATAAACTATGAAGGAGCTTCAGTTTTTATGGATTTATATAAGTTTGCTTCTGGGCAAGATTTAATAAAAGATCTCAAAAAACTTTGGTTAAAAATATCTTCTCTTGCACTGCAGAGGAAAAAATGTAGTTATCGTTCTATATCACTATCTGACAAGTAGCTCTCAAAAGAGTAACATTTCACCATGATTTTAGGGTACAAGAAAAATTGCTCTAAAATTGTCTGACTAGCAGCTAGAGAAGAATAAATATCATATGACATCCCTTATATGTGGAATCAAAAAAAAAATGATACAAATGAACTTACTTACAAAACAGAAAGAGAATCACAGACTTAGAAAACCATGTTATGGTTGCTTGGGGGAAGGGACAGTTAGGGAGTTTGGGAAGGTCATGCACACGCTGCTATATTCAAAATGGACAGCCAAAAAGGACCTACTGTATAGCACAGAGAACTCTGCTCAATGTTTTGTGGCAGTCTGGATGGGACGGAGTTTGGGGGAGAATGGATACGTGTACATGTATGGCTGAGTCCCTTTGCTATTCACCTGAAACTACCACAGCATTGCTAATCGGCTTTCTACCCCAATACAAAATGAAAAGTTTAAAGTTTTAGAAAAAAATGAACATCTACCATAATAAACCCCCAAAGATAAAATAAAGTTATCTGATTGTACATCTGACCTGTCAGTCTTTATTCAGCTGTCATTTTTAGAGGCGTTGGAAATATTTAACTCAAGACAAAATAAAAAAGCAATCCATAATTAAATCAGGATATTAAGCCAAAAAAAAAAAAATGCTCCAGATTTATACACTAACCAAATGAGATGCATTTTGTCAATTCTCCATAACAGTTTTTATAATGCTAACAAAATAATGGGAAATGTGACATTCAGTTGTTTCATTGCAAAACTATGAAAAATTCTATCATGATGAAGCATTTGGAAGTATGTTTGACAGAGATCAAGTCAAAACCAAGACAAGGAGAGAAGGATGCACTTGGTTTTCTCCATGTACAGAAGTAGGAAGAAGCAGGCTGAGTGGTGAGGGCCTGAGAGAACAGAAAGATGGGGAAAAGCAAGCAGAACTAAGCAAGCGGGAACCCAGGCTTTACATGAAGTCATACCTCAAGGTCTAATAAAAAATCAAAGGCCCAGAGTATCTGACAAAGCACGAGGAGCTGGAAGAGAAAAACCTCCCCACCACTCAGTCTGCCATTGGCAGGAAAGTGGGAGACAGTCTCAAGAAGACTTAAGTGGCCACTCTGAGGCTGCAGAGAACCACATTTAACAACCCTAACAAACACCACTTCCTGTTCAAACTCTGCTTAATGTTTAGGACCATGAGGAATTGTTTGGAAAAGAAGAAAGTAGCCCCACTGCTGGAAAAGGAGGTATGAAACAAACAGCTCTGTGGATCTGGACTGTGAAAACAGCCCAAATGACATTTTATTTGGTTTCAACCATGGAACATTCAACATAACATAAAACATAATGTGATCCTGTAACTTAACATAACACAGCATAGAACCAAACCTCCTATGTTTGCCAAATCAACCCTCAGTTAGTAAACCTATTCAAAAATCAATGGAGAAGAAAATACAAATCTGGCTCCATGTCTGCCATTCCTCACCCTCTCTGGATTCTAATTTTCTCATCTATTAAACTGGGGAGTTGGACATCTAAGGAATCTTCCAATTCCATAATTGTCTAATGCAGTAATTCCTAGAATTATTCAAATAAAGTAAAGCTAGAAATGTTTTTTTTTTTTTCCTTCATAGAATTACGTTAAGCCCCATGAAAGGAAACATGTTTCCCCTATAGCTTCTGGAACTAGAATTTGTCCCAACCCCATCTCCCTGCCTCAGACTCAGCCACCAGCAGCTGCCAAGGCTGCAGAAAGTGGCCCGGTTCCAAGGGGCTCTTTTTCTTCTAGCACAGGAGTAAGAAAATTGCAGAGCATCTGGAGAGTCTGGTTAATGTTGCAGTCACTTCCCAGGGTCTCCCACAGCTTCCTCACAGTGGCTCATGATAGCAACGGAATAAGCATCCAGGGAATTTGCCCCGTCACATCCTGGACTTCACCTGCTCCTCTGGTGTGACTGGGAAATGTTTGCTTCAGGGTTTAAGTGGCAGGTGACAGGTGGTGATGCTTTTTACCACATCTCTACCTTTTAGCAGCTAAAAAAGAATTTTTTCCATGTTTAAGCCTAATCTAGGAAGAAATGTTTAACACTAGCACTTCCGTTACGAAATCAGCACATATTTGGTCTGCAGTCAAACTGTAAGTGTGCCCATCCAGCCTGAAACCATGCGCTCCACGTGCTTGGGGACGTGTCACATTTAGTCAAGCCAGTCTCCTATAATCTTTATGCAGACTATTGAAGAGCTCCATTTCACTGAAAATTAAACGTCAGAATGGTTCAATTGTTGTGTAATTAAAGGAGTCAAAAAGCAAGACATTGGAGTGTTTGAGAAACACCTTTGACTGGTTTGTGAAGAAGTTAGATCAACAGTCCCCCAAAAGTGATTTAAAGGACTTTAAATCTATCCAGGAAAATGGACAGGAGGCCTCAGTTAGATCCAGAAAGTGCTTCCTACTGACTTTCTCCTTATTTCTGCATTAATGGCTGGCTATTAATGCATAAAATCATTTCTCAGCAAGATTAGGAAGCAGGTGACATTTTAAAATAGCCTTTCTCTATCCTCTTTCACTGGGTTCCTTTTGCTTTCTACTCCAGACTCTATTCATGACATATCTTATGCCCTCTCATTTATATAAAGCAAAAGAAAGTATTTTATCAACTTACTCAGAGAGGTAGAAATGACAAATGAAGGGCAAGTGTTTCTCTATCTGTTCCTTGTCTCTTAATAGGAACGAAACCCTAACTCAGGGGATGGGAAGGGTAAAATGGTAGCCATCGGGCAATCAAAAAAAAAAGAGATTTGGGGAGAAGCGTACACTTTGGAGTGTCTACAAATGATAGTTATAGAAATAGTATCCTACTTCTCCTAAGTATAAAATGCTCTTGTTTATTGCATTAATAATGTTTCCCTTTCATCACCATACTAGAAAAATAGGTGATAGTGACAGAACTAACCTTAAAGATTAAAGTACTGGGAGAAATAGGTGCAAATGATATGACCTCCAGCAGATTCTTCACCATCTGAGCCACCGGGGAATCCCTATGAGGGGTTAGTATAAAAAATATCTAAACAATACAACTTCACACTCAAAATTAAACAACCCAGTTAAAAATGCCCAACAGGCACATGAAAAGATGCTCAACATCCTGAATCATCAGAGAAATGCAAATTAAAACCACAATGAGATGTCACCTCACACTGGTCAGAATGGCTATGATCAAAAAAATCATAAGCAACAAATGCTCATCAGGATTTGGAGAAAAGGAAACACTCATACACTCATACACAGTTGGTGGGAAGGTAAATTGGTGCAGCCCCGAAGGAGAACAGTTTGCACGTTTCTCAAAAACCTAAAAACAGGGCTACTATATGTCCCAGCAGTTCCACTCCTGTGTATATATCTGAACAAAAAGAACATACTGACTTGGAAACACTGTTTGTTGTTGTTATTCAGTCACTAAGTGATGCCCGACTCTTTGCGACACCATGGACTACAGCACTCCAGGCTCCCCTGTCCTTCACTGTCTCCCAGATTCATGTCCATTGAGTTGGTGATGCTATCTAACCATTTCATCCTGTGCCACTCCCTTCTCCTTTTGCCTTTAACTTTTCCAGAATCAAGGTCTTTTCCAATAAGTCAGCTCTTTGCATCGAGTGGCCAAAGCATTGGAGCTTCAGCTTCACCATCAGTGTTTCCAATGAATGTTTAGGGTTGATTTCCTTCAGCATTGACTCGTTGGATATCCTTGCTGTCCAAGGGACTCTCAAGAGTCTTCTCCAACACCACAGTTCAAAAGCATTAATTCTCTGGTGCTCGGCCTTTCTTATGGTACAACTCTCACATCTGTACATGAGCACTGGAAAAATCATAGCTTTGACTACATGGACCTTTGTTGGCAAAGTGATGTCTCTGCTTTTTAATACACTGTCTAGGTTTGTCATAGATGTCACCATCTGCAGTGATGGTACTTGCAGCCCAAGAAAATGAAATCTGTCACTGTTTCCGCTTATTCCTCTTCTATTTGTCATTAAGTGATGGGATGAGATGCCATGATCTTAGTTTGTTTTTTTTTTAATGTTGAGTTCTAAGCCAGCTTCTTCACTCTCCTCTTTCACCTATACACCCAATGTTCATAACAGCATTATTTATAATTGCCAAGATATGGAAGTGACCTAAGTGCCTAACAGATGGATAAAGAAGGTGGAATACTAGTCAGCCATAAAAAAGAAAAAAATTTTGCCATTTGCAACAATATGGATGAACTTGGATAGTATTATTCTTAGTGAGATAAGTCTGACAGAAAAAGACAAATACTGTATGATATCACTTGTATGCGGAATCTAAAAAACACAACAAAGTACTTATTATAACAACAAAAGAAAAAAGCAGACTCACAGATAGAACAAACTAATGATTACCAGTAAAGAGAGGGCAGTGGTAGGGGCGAGAGAAGAAGGGAATAAGAAGTACAAACAATAAGCTACAAGACTTGGTGTAAAACACAGGGAATATACACAATATTTTATAGTAACTATAAATGGAGTATGGGCTTTCCTGGTGACTCAGTGGTAAAGATGGCCTGCAATGAGGAGATGCAGGAGATGCAGGTTTGATCCCTGGATCGCGAAGATCTCCTGGAAGAGGTCAGGGCAAACCACTCCAGTATTCTTGCCTGGAGAATCACATGAACAGAGGAACGTGGCAGGCTACAGTCCATGGGGCCACACAGAATCAGACACATACTGAAGCAACTTAGCATGCACACACGCATAAATGGAGTATAACCTTTAAAAAATACGAATCACTGTTGTATATATGTAACATAATATTGTACAGCAACTATATCTCAACTAAAAAATAAAAGTAAATAAAGAACTAAAAAAAAACGCTCAAGTTAATCATTCATCTGTTAATATTCAAGTAGTTTTGACTACAGTAGATCCTGGAACAAAAATGTTAAAAGGAAAAAGAGAAATTTGAGTTCACCCATTATCCCTACAATCTAGGACCACTGGTAAATCTACTGAATTTAGGAAATTTCCTTAAACTGCCAAAATAATGATAAAATATGAAGAATGTAGTTATCATTAAATTTCATTAGTCATCTCTTTGACTCATACAAGTGTTTGTTTTTCTCAAAAATTTTAATTGAATGTAGTGACAAAAAAGCTATTTTAGTACAAGAATTTTCAGAATGTCTCTTTCAAGAAAACAATGGCCAAGTGCCTCACTACTGAACTGATGTGAAGTCTGCTCACCATAGAGCAACAAATAAATAATACAAACAAATGGTCAAGGCACTTGTTAAAGAGTTTATTCTCTAAGGAAAATTTCTAATTACACTGAATATTTTAAGGAGTAGATTCCATTTTTGTTATTTACAGTTTTATTTGAGTCATTGTTTTTTATAATTATTCTTAAATCGCTTAGGGACTTCTCAATGATTTTAGTCCATTGATTTGGAGGAAAATAAAGTAATAACTACTTAATAAAGAAACATAGAATATACCAAATGCCATAATTTTCCTCCATGATTTTTGTCCACGTGTTTTATCTTATTTCCATACCATTTCTAAAAACATTTCCCCCTTTGCCAGCACCCTTGAATATATTCTTTTTAAGCACTCCTTTTACCACTTACAATCTGTTCAGTAATGTGGCTATCACAGAAGTATTTTGCTTTGATTTTCCTTTTAAAAAAATTATTAAAACTTAAAGTTTTTTTTTTAATTGGTAGTATTTTCTCATTAACTCCCATCATTATATTAGAGGTGTTTTCCTACAGGGGAAGAGAAAAAATCCTTTGACTCAGATGTGCAAAATGTTTTAGATCAAGAAACATCTTTCCTTAAGATTGTGGCCATTATTATTATTATTTTATAGGAAACCATTATTTTATAGAAAACCATTATTATTTTATAGGAAAACAAGGTAATTTTTCTCAGCTATTAACATTTTAATTCAAATTCTCTACAACATTTCAGTTCAAGTACTGGAAATTTTCATGCTTGCCAAGAATGTTTGGGAAAAGGGAGGCTTTGTTTAAGCAAAATAGAGCCATCTTTAGGGTTAAAAAAAAAAAACTTCTCGTACAGTTTCCAACACCTATCTTTGTTTTACTTTCTGGCCTCCTTCCATACAGCTTTACTACAGATGGTGAGGCCACGGGGAACATCTCTTTGCATTTGCAAAAGAGATATACCCAAGTTAAAGCTTCTCTTCTGCTACATTACCAAAGTGACCCTGTCTTAACCTGAGAAATTAATAAATAAGACCATAAGAGAGGGAGATAAACAGAGGTTTTTAAAACCATGTCATAGAATGGAAAAGAAACAAAATTAATAGAGAGGAAGATAGAATCAACATGGCTGGTGGAAATGAGAACCATCTAATACTAATTAACACATCTAACATCTAGCTAGAACAACTACTAGAAGATTACTAAAATAATATGGTCATCCTGGCAGAAACTATTTTAAGTACACATATTGAATCATTTAATGTGTGAATCAGATCCCAGATTGCAATTTTAATGCTAAAGAAATACATACTTGAAGAAATTCTCCTTCATATTAACTGAATTTGATCTATACATGATTATTCTAATTATTTTTCATCCCAAAAGCAATTCTAAATCATCACAAGTTTTGGATGAATTAATTCACTCATTAAAAACAAAAGCACTAATTTGAAAAGATATATGTATGCTAGTGTTCATAGCAGCATTATTTCCAATTACCAAGATAGTTATATGACCTAAGTGTCTAACAGATGGATAAAGATGTGGTGTGTGTGTGTATATGTATGTATGTATATCAGTTCAGTTCAATCGCTCAGTCATGTCCGACTCTTTGTGACCCCATGAATCGCAGCACGCCAGGCCTCCCTGTCCATCACCAACTCTCGGACTTCACTCAGACTCACATCCATCAAGTCGGTGATGCCATCCAGCCATCTTATCCTCGGTCGTCCCCTTCTCCTCCTGCCCCTAATCCCTCCCAGCATCAGAGTCTTTTCCAATGAGTCAACTCTTCTCATGAGGTGGCCAAAGTACTGGAGTTTCAGCATCATTCCTTCCAAAGAAATCCCAGGGCTGATCTTCAGAATGGACTGGTTGGATCTGCTTGCAGTCCAAGGGACTCTCAAGAGTCTTCTCCAACACCACAGTTCAAAAGCATCAATTCTTTGGCGCTCAGCCTTCTTCACAGTCCAACTCTCACATCCATACATGGCCACAGGAGAAACCATAGCCTTGACTAGACAGACCTTAGTCGGCAAATTAATGTCTCTGCTTTTGAATATACTATCTAGGTTGGTCATAACTTTTCTTCCAAGGAATAAGCATCTTTTAATTTCATGGCTGCAGTCACCATCTGCAGTGATTTTGGAGCCCAAAGAAATAAAGTTTGACACTGTTTCCACTGTTTCCCCATCTATTTCCCATGAAGTGTTGGGACCAGCTGCCATGATCTTCTTTTTCTGAATGTTGAGCTTTAAGCCAACTTTTTCACTCTCCTCTTTCACTTTCACCAAGAGGCTTTTTAGCTCCTCTTCGCTTTCTGCCATAAGGGTGGTGTCATCTGCATATCTGAGGTTATTGATATTTCTCCCGGCAAGCTTGATTCCAGCTTGAGCTTCTTCCAGCCCAGCGTTTCTCATGATGTACTCTGCATATAAGTTAAATAAGCAGGGTGACAGTATCCAGCCTTGATGTACTCCTTTTCCTATTTGGAACCAGTCTGTTGTTGCATGTCCAGTTCCAACTCTTGCTTCCTGACCTGCATACAGATTTCTCAGGAGGCAGGTCAGGTGGTCTGGTATTCCCATCTCTTTCAGAATTTTCCACAGTTTATTGTGATCCACACAGTCAAAGGCTTTGGCATAGTCAATAAAGCAGAAATAGATGTTTTTCTGGAACTCTCTTGCTTTTTCCATGATCCAGAAGATGTTGGCAATTTGATCTCTGGTTTCATTGCCTTTTCTAAAACCAGCTTGAACATCAGGAAGTTCACGGTTCACATATTGCTGAAGCCTGGCTTGGAGAATTTTGAGCATTACTTTCCTAGCATGTGAGATGAGTGCAATTGTGTGGGAGTTTGAGCATTCTTTGACATTGCCTTTCTTTAGGATTGGAATGAAAAACTGACCTTTTCCATTAGAGGGCAGACAGACTGAAACCACAGTCACAGACAACTAGTCAGTCTGATCACACAGACCACAGCCTTGTCTAACTCAATGAAATGTCAGCTATAGTTCAATGTTTTTAATTTAACTTAAACAACATCAATTCATAAAAAAATATATATATATATATAAGTTAGGTGCTGTAGAAGACATTATACTGCTTGTAGATTTCTGGTGCCATTCTGCTTCTGTGGTTGTGCTTCCCACCTCCTTGAAATTTAGCAGGCCATGTGACAAGCTTGGGAACTGAATGTTAATAGAAGTAACTCTTTAGGTTTTCTAACCTGTAAAAATGAAAACCCTCATATGTATGGGTTCCTCAGTTACTAAATTAAGCCTTCCCTTCTCCAACCTGCATTGAACATGAAGCATGAACAAGAAGTAAACTTTGGTTGTTTTAAACTACTGAGATTTGAGAATTATTAACTGAACTGAACTGGACTGAACTGAATAGCATGATTTGACTTCTATCATCTACTATGGAAAAATAAAATTAGATAAGAAAACTTTCTCTGCAGCATATCAATATATCTATCCCTCAAGGTTGTATATTGTCACCCTGCTTATTTAACTTCTATGCAGAGTACATCATAAGAAACGCTGGGCTGGAAGAAGCACAAGCTGAAATCAAGATTTCCAGGAGAAATATCAACAACCTTGATATGCAGATGACACTACCCTTAAGGCAGAAAGTGAAGAGGAACTAAAAAGCCTCTTGATGAAAGTGAAAGTGGAGAGTGAAAAAGTTGGCTTAAAGCTCAACATTCAGAAAATGAAGATCATGGCATCCAGTCCCATCACTTCATGGGAAATAGATGGGGAAACAGTGGAAACAGTGTCAGACTTTATTTTTTGGGGCTCCCAAATCACTGCAGTTTGTGATTACAGCCATGAAATTAAAAGACACTTCCTCCTTGGTAGGAAAGTTATGACCAACCTAGATGGCATATTCAAATGCAGAGACATTACTTTGCCAACAAAGGTCTGTCTAGTCAAGGTTATGGTTTTTCCTGTGGTCATCTATGGATGTGAGAGATGGACTGTGAAGAAAGCTGAGTGCTGAAGAATTGATGCGTTTGAACTGTGGTGTTGGAGAAGACTCTTGAGAGTCCCTTGGACTGCAAGCAGATCCAACCTGTCCATTCTGAAGGAGATCAGTCCTGGAATTTCTTTGGAAGGAATGATGCTGAAGCTGAAACTCCAGTATTTTGGCCACCTCATGTGAAGAGTTGACTCATTGGAAGACTGATGTTGGGAGGGATTGGGGGCAGGAGGAGAAGGTGACGACAGAGGATGAGATGGCGGGATGGTATCACTAACTCGATGGACATGAGTTTGAGTAAACTCCTGGAGTTGGTGATGGACAGGGAGGCCTGGCGTGCTGCAATTCATGGGGTTGCAAAGTGTCGGACACGACTGAGCGACTGAACTGAACTGAACTGAACTGAATATGTAGTGGGCATAGTAGTTGGTTTTTGGCTGTTGCTCTCTGTGAAGACTAATTCTTTGTTAAAACTAATTGATACCGTCTACCCAAAGTTTTGTGATAGATTATTCAGGAATTAATAATTATTTTTAATAATAATTTACTTGCATAGAGTAGGCACTCAATAAATATGTAATAAGTGAATTTAAGATTACCTAAGTAAGGAATAGTGTAATTATCTTGAAAAATATGCCTAAGTTAATAGGTAAACTAGGGCTTCCCAGGTGGTTCCTGCAGTGCAGGTGACGTGGATTCATTCCTTGGGTCAGGAAGATTCCCTGGAGAAGAAAATACCAACCCACTCCAGTGTTCTTGCCTGAGAAATCCCACAGACAGAGGAGCCTGGCAGGCTACAATACATGGGATCACAAAAGAGTCAGACACGACTTAGCAGCTAAACAACAACAATAATGGGTATATTGTCTTTAATTATAATATATATGAGTATAAAGTATTCACACTGATTTCAGTTCAGTTCAATTCAGTCTCTCAGTCATATGCGACTCTTTGTGACCCCATGGACTGCAGCACACCAGCCTTCCCTGTCCAACCAGCTCCCAAAGTTTGCTCAACTCATGTCCATTGTGTCAGTGATGCCATCCAACCATCTCATCCTCTTTAGTCCCCTCCTCCTCCTGCCTTCAGTCATTCCCAGCATCAAGGTCTTTTCCAATGAGTCAGTTCCTCTCATCAGGTGACCAAAGTATTGGAGCTTCAGCTTCAGCATCAGTCCTTCCAATGAATATTCAGGACTGATTTCCTTTAGGACTAACTGGTTGGATCTCCTTGCAGTCCAAGGGACACTCAAGAGTCTTCTCCAACACCACAGTTTAAAAGTATCAATTCTTCGGTGTTCAGCTTTTTTTTAGTCCAACTCTCACAACCATACACGACCACTGGAAAAACCACAGCCTTTAGACGGACCTTTGTCAGCAAAGTAATGTCTCTGCTTTTTAATATGCTGTCACACTGATTCAGTCTCTAGTAAAACTGATAATACATTTTTATTAGCTATAATAATTAAAGGAGCTGTGAAATATTTTTTACAACAAAGAATCAATGTTAGTTGAGAACCATAGACCAAATTCTGATTTTACCACTTACTCTGTTCATGGTCTTGGAAAATTACCTGA
>SJYQ01000908.1:621940-668351 GCA_006410935.1 Redunca redunca
ACGAGGCTGAATCCTGGCTTTTTTATGAAATGCCCAGCTCAGAAGAATCTAAAAATAGAATGTTTTAAAATTACATGTAAAGTTTTGAGCCAACTCCTAACATATAGTATGCTCTTAATAATATTAGCTAAATCCTATTTCCATGTGTCAAAAGTAGGATTCAGCTTGAGACTTTCAGTTCATAATTTACAAAATAATTCTGTGAATCCTTATAATCATATTCACAATTGCCAAGTCCTACCCATTATTACCACTAGTGAAATGCTCTGTAAATGCAGACAGTAAGCAAAATTGATTAGTTTTATAAGAAGAAGAAATTTATATTTTTTAATTTAATAAAATAATGTGCAATCTGTAGTTATAGACTTATCAATAAAACAAATCTCTTTGTGCTGGAATTTATCTACCAGAGGGAAAATATGGTCTCATTTAACAAGGGAAAAAGAGACATAAAAAAAAACAAAACACTTATTTTACAATACACTACTTGGATGCATGTAATTCTTACAAAACAGTTTTGATGACATAGCCAAATGAGTTCAAAACATGTGAATTAGATTTTCCTTAAAAAATTGCATATGGTTTAAAAATAAATAAAGGGGGAAAATACTGGTTACAATGAGCTTGGACTTTATTAAATGTCAAATATTTTAAAATCACTTGTGACATTTGTAAACTTAGAAGCTTGTGTACTCACTGAAAAATGTTTTTGTGGTGTTCCCATACATGTTTAAATTACTTCATTTTTACCTCAGTCTCAATCATTCCCATTTGATTTAAGCCTTAAGACATATAATTCTATAAATTTTTCATTCATTGATGTTTTCAAATAGCTACGAAAAAAGTTTAGAGCTCAGTTTTTCTTTCCCCATTTCGGTAGCTAAAAGTGAGAAAAATCATAATAGAAAGTTGCTAGAATAAAATTAAATGACAACAAGCAGAAAGAATGCTTTGGCTTGCAAAGAGTTTTGACTGGATGAAAGAGTCCAATGCACAGCCCAGAATCATGGCTGCTTTTACTGCATCGAACATTTCTTAGAATTAACCCAAGCTTTACAGTATGCCCACCCACCATGCTCTGCTCCTCTGCAGTCCTATAATAGCTGGCTGGTTTGCCAAACACAAAGAGTTTTAGCCACATAGTACTCATATTCCAAAAGCAGAACAGCTAGTGCCACATAAAATGTTCAGCTTGGGAAGCATTGGGCAAGACAGACACTCTGGCCTTAATTTAAGATGAAAGTGAAAGTGTTAGTCGCTCTCAGTCATGTCCAACTCTTTTGTGACCGCATGGACAATAGCCTGCCAGGTTCTTCTGTCCTTGGAATCCTCCGGGCAAGAATACTGGAGTAGGTAGCCATTTCCTTCTCCAGGGGATTTTCCCGACCCAGGGATCGAATGCAGGTCTCCTGCATTGCAGGCAGATTCCTTACCATCTGAGCCACAGGGAAGCCCTCAATTTAAGACAGCCTTTTGTAAACAAGTTCATCTGTACATTTTCTTTTAGATTCTACATATACGCAATGTCATATTTGTCTGTGTCTGGCTTACTTCACTTCATGTGACAATCTCAAGGTCCATCTATATTGCTACAAATGGCATTATTTCATTCTTTTCTTTATGGCTGAGTAATATTTCATTGCATATATGTACCACATTTTCTTTATCTATTCCTCTGTTGACAGATATTTAGGTTGCTTCCATGTCCTGCCTATTATGCAAAACAGAAATAGAGTCACAAATGTAGAAAACATACATGGTTACCAGGGCGAAAATGGGAGAGGGAAGGGAGAGGGAATGGAAAGTGGGAAAACTGGGCTTGACAAATACATGCTGCTATATAGAAACTGGCTCAGAGGTTAAAGCGTCTGCCTGCAATGCAGGAGACCTGAGTTCGATCCCTGGGTCAGGAAGATCCCCTGGAGAAGGAAATGGCAACCCACTCCAGTATTCTTGCCTGGAGAATCCCATGGAAGGAGGAACCTGGTGGGCTACAGTCCATGGGGTCGCAAAGAGTCGGACACGACTGAGCGACTTCACTTTCACTTTCATATAGAAACTAGATAACTAATAAAGACCTACTCTGCAACTCAGGGAGCTCTACTCAGTACTCTGTAAAGACCTATACGGGGAAAGAATATAAAATGGAGTGAAAATATGCATATGTGTAACTGATTCACTCCATTGTATAGCAGAAACTAATACAACATTATAAATTAACTATACTCCAATAAAATATTTTTAAACAAAATGAAACATACTTTTTAAAAGATTGCTTTTTGAAGTTATCTTAAGGTGTACTTGGTTAAGTTCCAGTTATGATTTACAGTCTCTGGTTTTGAAAAGGAAAACTCATTTATAATGATTCACATTGTTAATATTAATATTTGGAAGAAGTTTGGTGACAATTGCTATTTCTCAACTCAGAAATGTATATCAGTCTCCCAATAGAGAACATATTGAGTGAAACTTTTATTTTCCTAGAATCCAGGTCTAGGCCCACAGTTAAGAAGAGTAAGGCCTGGCTACCCCATCTTCTAGGATCTGCAAGCCTGTGATCTTCCTAGAGGGCTTACTAAGGGATGCTAATTCAGAAAGATGACTTTACAACGAACCCCTACTTCCACACATGCACATGAAGTATAAGAAGACAACTGAGGCTGATGGAGGTCAGCTGGGCAGTGGGACTGAGCAGAGAGGAGGCCTGTATCTTTGGAGATCATTCTTTCTTCCTTGTGACTAAGGGAAGCCAAGCATATCCTTTGTCCAAAGTGAAAAAGAAGAAGATAGCAACCTCAGTTGAATCCTTGGCCAAAAGTCTTGAAAAACAAAGAAAAGACAAAACAGTAGAGGAATGGGGATTTCTCTTTCAAAGAGATAAGTTCAAGGGATCCCCACTGGTCAACAGGTCCAAATACTGGTCTCAGAAGATGGATCCCGCAGGGACAGGAAGAAACACAGGGCTCCATCAGCCGGGATAATCCAGAAGACATGAACAAACCTCACTAGGAATCACCAGTGCCTCGGGATGCTGCTGGGAGTTGCACATTGGAACCCCATCCAAGCCAAACACCTGGACAATAAATTCAACAGCATCAAACCCAGGAGAGCACCCAAGCTCCTCAAATCAGAATCAAATCAAATAATTTGCCTTTTCTTCTGTACCTCCTCCAGCTCTCCACCTCCCTAGTCCCATCCTAGCCTGCACTGGGTTTAGGAAAAAATCTTTTAAGCAAAGAGTTGATCAAAGTTTTTACCAAGATGAGACTATTCTAATAATATCTAAAAATGGCTGAGAAGTGACAGAATCTGGCTTAAGATATTTTAAGAGTTTTTGGTTGGCAAGAAACGTGTGTAGCATGTTATGGGGGTAGGTGTTATGGGCAGGGAGAGGTGGAGAAGTATCTCCATTTATACTCAAATGGCTTGGACTCTTCCCCAAAGTTTAATATTAATGAATTTGCCTTCATTTTCATGATTAACAAATTGGAAAAAAGAATTAATCAAGAGACCTTCCCTGGTTGCCCAGTAGTTAAGAATCCACCTGCCAATGCAGGGGACGATCCCTGGTCCTACGAAGCCCATGTGCCACCACCATGGAAGCCCGTGCACCTAGAGTCTCTGTTCTGCAACGAGAAGCCACCTCAATGAGAAGCCCATGAACTACAGTGAAGAGTGGACCCTGCTCTCTGCAACTAGAGAAATCCCGCACACAGCAGCAAAGACCCAGCAAAGCCATAAAGTAGTAGATAAATAAATAATTTTTGGAAAAAAAAGTAATCAAGGAACCCTCAAATTTTAGGGTGCATTAAAATCACCAATTTCTGTTATTTAAACTGCAGTTCCCCAAGCCCCACCCTACACACAGAGATCCAACTCAGTGGCTCTGTGGCAAGACCTCAAGATCTGCCCTTTTAATTATTTAGTGCTATAAAATTCCATTTAACACTGTTTTCACTACATCATGCAAATTTTGATAAGTTGTAATTTCATTTTCATTTAGTTCAAAATATGTTTATTTTCTCAAGTTTCTTTTCCTTTGACATGTGTTATTTAGAAGTGTGTTGTTTATATCATCCCCGTGCACCAGCCCCAAGCATGGTATCCTGTATTGAACATAGACTGGCAATATAGGGTGGGAAGTGGGAGAGGGGTTCAGGGTTGGGAACTCATGTACACCCGTGGCTGATGCATGTCAATGTATGGCAAAACCAATACAGTATTGTAAAGTAAAAAAAAATAAAAATAAAAGCAAAGAAAATAAATAAATTACATTTCAGCCATGGGGGGCGGCGGGGGGGTGGGGGTGGGGAGTGTGTTGTTTAATCTTCAGCTATTTTTTCCTTCTGTTATTTACCTTGAGTTTAGTTTCATCATGGTCTGAGAACATACTTTGTATGATTTCTACTCTTTTAAATTTGTTAAAGTAGTTTTTATGGCCCAGAATGTGATCTGGCCCAGTAAGTGTTCCATGTGAGCTTGTGAAGAATGTGTATTCTGCTACTGTTGGATGAAGAAATCTATATATGTCAATTGTCTCCAATCGATTGATGGTATTGAGTTCAATTATGTCCTTATTGATTTTCTGTCTGCTAGATCTATTTATGACAGAGGGGCATTGAAGTCTCCATTTATGATCGTGAACAGAGGATTCATCTACTTCTCTGCAGTTCTATCAGTTTTTGGTTTACACAGTTTGATGCTCTGCTATTAGATGCATCCTCTTTAATGAGTGTAATGTCTTCTTGGAGAATCAACCCCTCTATCACTATGTAATGCCCTCTGTCCCTCTGTCTCTGATAGAGTTCCATTCTCTGAAAGACAACTTGATTACGAACCAGCTAATCCAGAGCAACACAGTTGGAGAAACACTGGCTGTCTTAGTTTTCTATGGCTGCTGTAACAAATTGCCACAAACTTAAAACAACATAAATGTGTGATCTAACTGAACTGAACTGACAATCCAATGTAGGTTTCACTGGGCTAAAATCAGAGTGTCTCCAAGGCTATATTCCTTCTTGGAGGCTCTAAGAGAAAATCTATTTCCTTGCCTTTTACAGTTTCTGCCCATACCAAGGAAAGGATCCATGTGATTAGATTGTATTCACTCAGACAATTGAAGATAATCTCTTTCCTGCAAATCCTTTAATTTAATCACATCTGCAAAGTCTCTTTGCCAAATTAGGTAATACACTCACACTTTTAGGAATTACAGTGTGAACCTTTCGGTAAAGCCATAATTGTGCCTACCACACTGGCCTAATCATATTTGTTCTATTATTTTAAAAAAACATTTTCAAAAGAATGTTGATGACCCTTGACTAGTTTTCAATGTGTGACATCAGAAAAATAGCTCTCATTTCTGACCCAGGAATGGCATTTTAACAAAGCACCAGGATATGAGAATAATTTTGTTGATAGCGATAAAATTTCTCTGCCTTCAAGCCTAGCCAGAACTGGTTATGGTTATTGGAATTGAACACGTCTTCCTTTAGAAAGGGTGCTGATTTTGACAGAACAGTAAATTCAGCCCTGAGGAGGTATTGATGAGACCTGGAAAATGTTGATTATTCAGGACTGCAGTGGCTACCACTTGGCTGTTTGGAAGATCTAGCAGAAAGCCTCTAATCTAGAGAGAACAGGAGAAGCTGGACCTAAGATGAATCCAGCTCAGGAGCTCAAGGTCTGGGCTTATATCAAATGTGCTCCAGGACACAGGGAACTATTTTGAGGTTTCCAGACAACCCCCCTTTGTGTTAAAGTGTAACTAAACATTATATACAGGTCTAAAAAAACTCTACTCTGTTAAGCACGTAAGACTTGAAGAGTTAAGGAGCTGTTCAGTCATTCCATATTAAATTATTAAGTACCAACATTTGTTAATTATTTTCCTTACAGGGGCAGTAAATGAATTAAGTGTTGTCTTTAAGGTCAGACTCCTTAAGTTTAACTGGGCTCCACCACTTACCTAACTTCTCTGTGCCTGGTATCCCCATCTATAAAATAGAATAATAGTACTTAATTTATAGAGGGCTTCCCAGGTGGTGCTAGTGGTAAAGAACTCACCTGCCAATGAGACATGGGTTTGATCCCTGAACCCAGAAGACTCCCTGGAGGAGGACATAGTAACCCACTCCAGTATTTTTGCCTAGAGAATCTCGTGGACAGAGGAGCATGGCAGGCTGCAGTCCATAGGGTCACACAGAGTTGAACACAACTAAAGCGACTTAGCAGTCGTGCCTTTACTTTATAGAGTTATTAGGCAGAATGTGCAGAAGATGTTTGAGATAAAGCGAGGACTTAAGAAATGTAAGCTTTTGTGACTGATTAGATGACCAGCTAAGCACCAGGGATACAAACGGAGGAAGATGCAATTTTGTGCTCAAGGAACTCACAGTATGGTAAATACACAGATGATGGCAACAAGGCAGCCTGCTAAGTGCCATATAGAGGCGGTACCTAGGAGAACATCAAACAGAAACTCAATCCAGGGTGGACGGTGGTCAGAGAGGTTTTCCCAGAAGCCTGAGCCACATCTCAGAAGATGAGCAGGAATTTGCTAAAAAATGAAAGGGGTTTCCCAGTGAAAATAACATACAGAAAAGCAAAGAGGTGTGCAAGCAGGTTGTATTCAGGATGCCACAAAGAGGGTAGAGTAGAGGACAAGGAACAAATTCACCATGGAATTGGGTTTTGAAAGAATTTTGTAAGAAGGAAAAGGCAATTTGACCATGCGAGGCCAAAAGACACCCATAAGAGAACAGTGGAGGAGTCCCTAGACAAGCTCCATTTGATTTTTTTCTGGCAAACACTTCAATTTCAGGGCCATAGTGTAAATGTGTGCATGTGTGAGCATTGTGTGTGACTGACTGAGGAAGAAATAGCTATGTGGAGAACACTGTTTTCTGAAGGTCTAGAAATTACCTACTAAGAAATTGACTAAACTGAATTCATAATGTCTATAATTTTTCTTCCCGGGACATATTAATATACTTGGGAAAACATGGAAAGAAGGTCAATAGACATTTTTTTAAAAAGCAGAACAATGTGATTTTATTATTGAGTTAATAGAATACATCATACATATAATAAGAGGCTAAATTTGAACTCTTTCTTTCCCCAACTTCTGTGGAAAACCCAAAACTGAAAATAAAGGATGTTAAAGACCCATATCTTCTAGAAAAATGAGCCAGACCATCTAGTACAGCTAATGACATCCCCCAAATGTAGATAAACACCCACATCAAGGAGAGGCATAAATGCTGATGAAGAGTTTGGAAGTACTACCTTTCTTAAAGAAAGTTGTTAGCGTGTTATAGTCTTTCCCTTCTTCCTCTTATTTTCCCCTTTCTATAAACCAAATGAGGAAGGGACTCAGAATCACTCAAAAAACTTAACCTGTGACCTCAAGAGTTTCAGGCACAGAGTCTGGTGTGGCACATCCTCCTGAAAAGTCTAGTGAGGCACTGGCTGGAGTATATTGGTCCTCCTGGAAATGGACACTGACTAAAAAGGCCAGTTGGAAGGGTAAGCTGATCCCTAGAGGAGTCCGTGAGGGTGGAACACCAAAAGCCAGACGCTAAGGGAAATTGGAAGCCACAGAAAGAAAGAGGCAGGCTCGCCATCTCAGGGAGCTTCTGGCTAGAGACACCACAGCTAAAGCACCCACGAGGCGAGACGAGGAGTCACAAGGAGCCCTGGCAGGATTATAGCTGTGCCCTGGGGAAGACCCTCAGCCCTTCACCCCACGTGCCTCCCCCTCAACTCAGCCTGGGATGAGCCGCAGCCTGTGTGGCAACCAGAGAAGAGAAGAACTGAATGGGAAAACAGTGAAGAAGACACTAGGAGTACCTCTGCTTCTGACCAAGAAGGGATTGAAGTTAGCCTCCCATTTGAAACTGCTAAAACCTGAACAAAATGCACAAAATCCAGTTTCAGACATTGGACTTTAGGCTGCACAGGACAGTGATCCCCGAGAGAAGAGGGAGGTGGTGCCCACGTATGACCCATCTTGCTATCTGGAGAGAGTTTCCAGGCCACAGAGCAAGGAGAGGGACCCAGGCAGAGTCCAGCAGGTGCCAAGAGTGAGAAGGCAGAGCAGACATCTGCAAGGCCCAGGGAACTAGCATTCAAAGCCAGACTTGGGAGAGGAGACAGCCACACAAAGGCCTCAAGGGCTGAGATGAGTGCTGATCAGCATGAGTGCATGTGTGTGTGTGTGCATGTGAGTGGAAACTACCCAAAGTGGGTAAACTGCCATCCAAAAGTAGCAGAGAGAACAATCCCTAAGACTCACACCAGGTCTGAATGGTCTGCGCTGTCACCAGGCAGAGTGGAAAACTTCATAACTCACAGCGTTGTCTCCTCAGAAATGGAGCAAAAGTGGCCCTGGACCAAGGGCTGTCCTGGTTCTGCCTAACAAGGCATTCATTGCAAACAAGCCTCAGAAGGCTCAAAGTGTTCCCATGTAACAGCTCTCCCTATCCAAATAAGAAGGCAGAAGCAAAATTTAGGATGGCAATAAGACCACTTGCCTGGGAACAGTTGCCTTCCTATTTTCAGAAATGATAAAAGTATGAAAACAATAAACTAAAAAGTATCTGTTACTTTGAGGTGAAAAATGGATGGTTACATAAATATCTATCTGTCATTGTGCTGTATTGATGGCAAGAGCTCTTGCAGCCCTCTTGGACCACGAGGATTAGAAACACAACAGGGACAGCTGTCCTACGGGCTGAAATGAGTCTGGGTTTCAGAACTCAGGATGTGGTGGCGTTGTGACAGGACAGCAGCTACAGACAGCCAACTGCCTCTGGATTTGATTTTCTTGTATTCAAGACTATGCTATTTTGTAATCTATGACACACACAGCTGAAACTACCCCTGACTAATACAATTCTCAGAAGCTAGAGTTTCCAGCCAAGGAACAAAGCATACATTTGAAGAACAAATCTTCATTTCTACGAAGATTCTTTTGGGGGTGTAAACACATTAGTTAACAAATATTCCTGAGTAACTAGCTTAAACACATTTGTTACTGTGTATTCCTGAGGAATAATAACTCAATTTACTTTAAATTTTTAACAAGTTTTTGTAAAGAGTTTTAGAATGTTATTGCTGTATTTATAGAATGTTATAGCAAACACAGTGAGATAGGAAGTTAAGAAACCTGGGCTTTAATCCACCTCAGACTCCTAGGAGCTGTATGAACTTGAGTAGTTCTGTTTCTTCTATAATTGAGGCAGGTACACTAAAAAGTCTAGCTTTGAAATGAAGGATTTTGATTATCTCATTTGATTATCCCCAAAGTACTTTGGGGGGATGCCTCAATACTTTGAGATAGTGGGCTATGTATTCAGTGTAAAGTATAAAATGCTCAAACAGAAGTGTTTTAAAACAGTATCCTCAAAGAGATGCCATTTAACATCAATCTATATATGTACTTTTGGGGTGGGAGGGAGGTTCAAAAGGAAGAGGAAATACGTATACCTACGGCTGATTCATGTTTATGTATGGCAAAAACCAACCTGATATTGTAAAGCAATTATCCTCCAATTAAAAATAAATAAATAACTATGTGCTTTTAACTGCATTAGTCAGTCAGGTTCACAGAGTCCAAGACTTTAAGAAAAATGGCAAAAAAGAAGAGAGACAGAGAACTTGAGTGCAGTTAGACCCACTTTATACAATGTGAACTGAATACCTTATATTATTTAACAGTTGATTCTAATCGAAAGAGTATACAGGAGGCTCTTGTCCACATCAAACTCCCTTTCTGGGGCAGCAGTGTGAAGGGTGAGATTTCTGTTCTAGTCCTGCTAGATTTCTCTCCCAGGCCATATGGAACCGTGCCTCCAGGCTGCTTTGTCCTCTCCCCATGGCCTGCCCTGATCAGGCCTTTGCTTTCACTGCCTTGATTGTTCTCTGCACAGTTCTTGATGTGCATCACGAATAAAATTGGGTGGCTCAGAGGTTAAAGAGTCTGCCTCCAATGAGGGAGACCTGGGTTCGATCCCTGGGTCGGGAAGATCCCCTGGAGAAGGAAATGGCAACCCACTCCAGTATTCTTGCCTGGAGAATCCCCTGGACGGAGGAGCCTGGTAGGCTACAGTCCACGGGTTTGTAAAGAGTTGGACATGACTGAGTGACTTCACCTTCACCTTCATTTTAAATACCAGATCTTTACCAAGTAATAATTTCCTTAAGTGTGAGCCACTCTGTGCTAGACTCTGCTTTTCATTGTAATTTTGTGAACGCCTTGTTTTCTCTGCCACTCTCTCTTTATTACTGTCCTCTTTACCTCACCATCTGTGACCCCTTACACAATCAGCACCCTTTATTGAGTTTCAGTGATAGAATTATAAAACATACTTGTGGTGTGAGAAATCAGTTACTTACAATAAACTAAACCTGGCTTCCATTCATTGCCTACCACTACAAGTCTTTCTGTGTATCCACAGGGATCATCCCCCTAGGAGCAGTGACGCCAAGGTTTTACACATTAACTGCTTCATGAGCAACACTTGTGGACCCTGTCAGTACTAGCCAATCGGAATCATTTAACTTCATATAAAGTTAAAATTGAAAATTATTTATTAAATTAAAAACCATGTATTTATCTATATCCTAGGCCAAATTATCATCCCTAGCTTCATATCCTAGTTGGACAGCCAAATGAGTCCTGCTCTCAACTTAGTCCCAGGAGCAAAAGTCAAGAAAGGAGAAAGGTCAGTCTTGTGTCCCTCCTCACTGCCTCTTCTCTCTGATTTCCCTAAGTAGCTGAATGTCTCCCTAGCCTGACAATATCAAGGAATCAAAGCTGACAGTATTACAAGCATATTCCACCCTGCAGAATTCAAAATTGAACCACAGTGGTCAAGTTTTTTTTCCCCTGAATCAGACTTGAAATTCATTCTAGGACTCATTTCACAATAAGAAAAAGATTAATCATCTCACATTTTTTAAAAGGCAACTGATGTAATCATTTAAAGCATGTTTTGCATACACACACGGAAAAAACAGATGTTGAATATGATCTCTCAAGATAAATAAATGTCAAGAATTTTCCTTTTAGTATTTGATAGCTATGAGAATTCTTAAGGTACAGAACGTACTACACTACTCTTAATCCTACATGTATGTTCAACTATCACCATTTGCCAAATGAAGTATAGTTATTTATGTTTGATGAGTTCCAACAATGTATTGTTTCATTCAGTGATTTTCTGGATACTGTGTGCATTATAAAATTAAACATTGTCTCTGCTTCACAAGATGTAATTCAGGTTTCTTATAATTTCTATAAAGATAAGACATGTAAATGTTAATAAGAGTAAAATAAAATTAGACTGGATAATTTGTGATATCCATTAGTATCTTATCTAGTCTGCTAAACTTGACATCCATTCAAAGAGAGTTTTACCTTAAAGATAGATAAAAATTCAAAATTTTTGTTTCATGTGTACTGGTAGACTTCTCCTATCCTTGAGGTGTGCAATAGTATAATTAACATGTAGTGTGAAGTGAAGGTGTATCAACTGCATATAAGAGTGTGCAGACATTACACAAAACTAGGCAGCAGCTCCAGCTGCCTGAACATTTTAAGTATTTATTGCCTAAAATACCTGAAAAAAAATAAAATTTTATATTTTCAAATTTAGTTAGTGACAAATTTAATAGACTCTGGTCATGGATACTGTATCTGTGTGTATTCAGTCACTTAGTCGTGTCTAACTCTTTGTGATCCCAAGGATTGTAGCCCAGCAGGCTTCTCTGTCCGTGGAATTTTCCAGGCAAGAATACTGGAGCGAGTTGCATTTCCTTCTCCAGGGGGGTCTTCCTGACTCAGGGATCAAACCTGTGTCTCTTGCTCCTCTTGCATTAGCAGGTGGGTTCTTTACTTCTGTGCCACCTGGGAAGCCCAGATGCTATACCCAGCCTCTTATTGTTCAAAGAACATTCCTCAGATGAATGCATTCTTAAAACTATAGGGGAGAGAGGGAGGGAGAGGGTGGGATGAGATGAGAGAATGGCATTGAAACATGTATACTACCATGTAAGAAACGAATCGCCTGTCGATGTCCGATGCAGGATGCAGGATGCTTGGGACTGGTGCAAGGAGAGGACCCAGAGAGATGGTATGGGGTGGGAGATGGGAGGGGATTCGTGTTTGGGAACGCATGTACACTCGTGGTGAATTAATGTCAATGTTTGGCAAAACCAACATAGTAATGTAAAGTAAACTAAAGTTAAAATAAAAATTTTAAAGAAAACTATATTTAATTTAATATTTTCTGGTGATTGTAATGGCAACTTGGGGTCAGTTGATATTTTAGTGACATCATTATGAACTTTGATTATTGTCATACAGTACTCTAGAAAACACTGTGATGTAAACATTTATGTTCAAAGTGCTAATTTAGATCTCTGATAAAGACAAATTTGTCATGTTACTTCAAGAAGAGTAACAATTTATTCTGATTAAGCATCAATACATAATTTCTTATTTTGCTTCTACCTATTCTGATTAAGCATCAATGCATAATTTCTTGTTTTACTTCTACCTAGATTGTAAACCGGAGAAGGCAATGGCACCCCACTCCAGTACTCTTGCCTGGAAAATCCCATGGACAGAGGAGCCTGGTGGGCTGCAGTCCATGGGGTCGCTGAGGGTCAGACACGACTGAGCGACTTCACTCTCACTTTACACTTTCATGCATTGGAGAAGGAAATGGCAACCCACTCCAGTGTTCTTGCCTGGAGAATCCCAGGGACGGGGGAGCCTGGTGGGCTGCCGTCTATGGGGTCACGACACGACTGAAGTGACTTAGCAGCAGCAGCAGATTGTAAAAACCCATTCAGAGTGTCACTTGTTATCTAACAATGTGAAACTACAAAATCACTTTGCTTGAACACATCAGACAGCTGGCATTGCAGGATAACCCATAAACCTGAAATCCCAAGATGGGGAGCCCTCACCAAGGAGAGTGGGGAAAAAACATGGTCCCANTAATTTCTTGTTTTACTTCTACCTAGATTGTAAACCGGAGAAGGCAATGGCACCCCACTCCAGTACTCTTGCCTGGAAAATCCCATGGACAGAGGAGCCTGGTGGGCTGCAGTCCATGGGGTCGCTGAGGGTCAGACACGACTGAGCGACTTCACTCTCACTTTACACTTTCATGCAATGGAGAAGGAAATGGCAACCCACTCCAGTGTTCTTGCCTGGAGAATCCCAGGGACGGGGGAGCCTGGTGGGCTGCCGTCTATGGGGTCACGACACGACTGAAGTGACTTAGCAGCAGCAGCAGATTGTAAAAACCCATTCAGAGTGTCACTTGTTATCTAACAATGTGAAACTACAAAATCACTTTGCTTGAACACATCAGACAGCTGGCATTGCAGGATAACCCATAAACCTGAAATCCCAAGATGGGGAGCCCTCACCAAGGAGAGTGGGGAAAAAACATGGTCCCACCTGTGGCAGAACAAGGGAGGAAAATGAGGTTTCCATTCAAGTGGGTGAAAAAAATAGCGGTCGTGTGCACTTCTTGGAGAGCAGAGAGAGCTGCACACACAGGGAAGTCCCCACACACTTTCTCAGGCTTTATTTAGCAGATGTTCAACTGAGACTCCCGAGAAATACTGGAGGCAGGGCAAGAAGATTCCCTCTGGGAGAGAGGACTAGCCACCAGTGTTGGAAGGCAGGGAGCCCTGCTCCTGTATTAGACCCTTCCTTCAAAAAGCTCTGACTTCTGGTAGAGGTACAGTAAACACTGTCACCTTCAGCAGAACAGACCCTGTTTCCTGAAAAGACAGAAGAAAATTCCTCTACCCCTGGGGATGTACAAGACAGGAAATAGTCCTGAGTCAGGATTCTTCAGGAGCAATATTAGAGGGCTCCTGCCACCCAGCTAGGGCAAGAAAATCTGCTCAACCCTTGCCCTAGATACAAGAAGAAAATTGGCTGCTTGCTGTGAGGAGGAAGGTCACTGAGAAAACTCCACTCTAAGAATCCAAGTCACAGCAATCTACATGAGCCCAAGTGTGGGCCAGAACACTAGAGGACCATCTGGCCCTGCCCTCTACCAGTCTAAGAAACTGACTAGTAAGCCACACCAGCATACCATTTGGGGAAGTGCAGGACCATGGAGCAGGCAGAAAGGACAGCTACAAGTTAAGGGCTGAAGGCAAAGATTGAAATAAATCTTCAGGCACCAGATCTTCGATCTAAGCACAGGACAAATTAGAATAATTTGATATCCTGAAGATAAACACAGCAACTATAAAACCCAAACCCAGTTTCTCTACATTAACTCCTATAATGAAATTAAATTAGATACCAAAAACAAATATATGTGTAAGATCCCCAAATACATGTAAATCAAATAAAAAAGTTCTGAATAACCCATAAGTCAGAAAGGGGACTCCAGAGAAAGCTAGAGACTACCTTATATTGAATGAAAATGTAAATACAGCATAACAAAATTTGTGAGATGTTGCTAAAACAGCATCCAGTTGCTATCCAAGCTTCCACTATAAAAAAAAATTTAAAGAAAAAATTTAACCAAGAGAAATCAGACAAAGAAAATAACAAAAAGTAGAGCATTATAGGGAAAGTATCAATGAGACCAAAACCTGATTTCTTGAAAAAAAAAATCAATAAAATTTATAAATTTCTCACCAGAATGACCAGGTTAAAGAGAAAAAAGATAAGTAACACATGTCATGAATGAAAGAGGACACATTACTACAGACCCCATAAACTTGTTAAAATATAATAAGGAATATTACCAAGAAAACCTCTATGCCCACAAACAACTTAGATAAAATGGACAAATTCCTTGAAAGACACCATCTTCCCAAAGTTTACTCCAAAAGTATTCTCTAGACTGATTTGTCCCATATGTACTAAAGAATTTGAATTCATACATAAACACCTGCAAACAAAGAAAATTCCTGGTCCAGATAACTTCATTGGTAAATGCTATCAAACACTTAAGGGAGAAAACCTATGACTTAAAAAAAAAAAATTCCCAGATTACAGAGGAGGAGAGAACACTTCTCAACTCATTTTATGAAGATAGCATTACCCTGACAACAAATCTAGAAAAAAAAAAAAATATATATATATATAAGTAAACAAAATTAGAGAGGGCTATCTCTCCATGAACATCCATAAAAAGAGTCTCAATAAAATGGAAGCAAAGCAAATCCAGCAATATTTTAAAAATGAACAAACCTCATGATCAGTAAGGTTTATCTAGGCACTGTAAGACTGATTTAATATTCAAAAAGAAAATCCAACCCAGACAATATAATTCACCATATCAACAAACTAAGAAGAAAAATTGTATGGTCATCTCAATTGCTGCATTAAAAAAAAAAAAAATTTTAACAAAATCCAACAGATGTTCCTAATTAAAAAAAAAAAAAAACTCTCAGTAAACTAAGGGCAGAATGAAAGTTTCTTAATATGATAAGCAACATCTACAAAAATAGCTACTGCAAGATCACAGTCAGTGGTTAAAGACAATTATTTCCTCCTAAGATCAAGAACAAGATAAGCGCATTTGTTCTCACCAATGATATTTAACATCATACTGGATGCACTAGGCAATGCAAATAAGAAAATAAAAGGAAATTAAAATCCAGTAAATTAGAGAGGAAAAAATAAAACCATCTTTATTCATAGGCCACATTATTATTATTTTAGTCCATTTGCTCTGTGGATTTTAGACCAAATACCAGAGACTGGGTGAACCACCAGTGGTCATAAAAAATTACAACATTTTTTCCCATAGTCTGGGGGCCGGAATTCAAGATGAGGGTGCTTGCATGGGTAAGTGAGGGCTCTCTTCCAGGTAAAGACTTTCTGTATCCTTCCAGGGTGAAACGGGCTGGAGAGCTCTAATCTCACTCAAGGGGATTCTACCCTCATAACTTAATCACTTCCCTAAAGCCCCAGTTCCTATTATCATCTCCTTTGGGAGTTATGGGGCTTCCCTGGTGGCTCAGACAGCAAAGAATCTGCCTGCAAATGCAGGAGACCCAAGTTCAATCCTTGGTCTGGGAAGATCCCCTGGAGAAGGGAATGGCTACCCACTCCATATTCTTGCCTGGAGAATCCCATGGACAGAGGAGCCTGCTGAGCTACAGTCCATGGGGTCACAAAAAAGTCAGACACAACTGAGCAACTAACTCTTGGGAGTTATGATTACAATATGTAAATTTTTAGGGGACACAATGTTTCAAACTAAAACAATTATTTACAGATAAAATCCCCCTAAATCTACAAAAGTGCTAAAAGTGATGTGAGTCTAGAAAGTTTATAAGGTATAAGACAAGTATACAAAAGTCAACTCTATTTCTATATGCTAGCAAAGAACAATTAGAAATTAAACTTTTTAAAGAGTGTATAATAGCATCAAGAAGCATGAATTATTTAGGTATAAACCTAAAAAAATATATGCAAGATCTATGTGCTGAAAACTACAAAACGCTGATAAAATTTTAAAGATCTACATGAAAATGTAGGGATATACTATATTCATAATTGAAATTCCATATTGTGAAGATGTCAATTATCTTTAAACCGATCATACATTTCATGCAATTCCAATCAAATCCTGGAAGGATATTTTAATACAAATTTACAAGCTGAATTTAAAATGAACATAAAAAGGCAAATAGATATAGGAAAAGCCTACATATATAGTCAACTGAGTTTTGATACATGTGCAAAGGCATTTCAATGGAGGAAAGAAAGTCTTTTCAATAACTGGTACTTTAACAACTGAATATCCACATGCAAAAAAAAAAAAAACCATAAAACTTTGACTCACATTTCACATCTTTACAAAAAATTCAAAACAGATCATAGACTGAAATGTAAAACAAAAGCAGAAAAATTTTGTGATATCAGGAGAGATTGCCTAGACACAAGGCCAAGAGCATGATCTATAAAGAAAAATTGATAAAGTGGACTTCATCCAAATTAAATATATCTGCTCTGCAAAAGAAACTTACAGAATGAATGCTGTATGAACAGAAAATAGATCAGAGTTTGCCAAGAGCTGAGAATAGGAAAAATTGCTGGCTACAAGGGGCCTGAGTTAATTTCAGGGGTGTTGGAAATCTACCCCTTGATTTTTCTAGTATATGTATACCTGTATGCATTTGTCAAAAGTCATAGGACTATACAACTGAAAGTGAATTTTACTATATATAAATTATATCTCAGTAAATAGCATATATAATTATATATCAATTGTTAATATATTTTGCTACCCTTGTGTTTTCCTGAGATGAATCCAGAAAAATACTTTTTCTCTCCAAGAAAACCAGCAGGCACAGCATGGATTTGACCAAGGTTTGATAAGCAGACCTGAAAGGTTGTTGCTAAACGAAAAGACGCCAGGATTCTTGGCCTCCAGAGGAGAAGAATTCAGTCTGGGTCCAGAGACGAGGCTTGATGGCTCAGAGCTTTTGTGTAATAAAGTTTTATTAAAGTATAAAGGAGATAGAGAAAGCTTCTGACATAGGCATCAGAAGGGGGCAGAAAGAGTGCCCCCCTTCAGCTGGATGTTATATAGTCACTAGCAGTCTGTTAATGAAAGAAAGGAATGTCTCAAAACTCAGAATGGCACCAGGCCCCTCAGCCATAAGATGCATTTTGGGATAATCTTGGCTCCAAAAGTGTCATCCCAGGCCATAAAATGATTAACTTAAATCTTGTAGAAGGGCAGATTACCATACAAATAGTTTCATTTACATAGATTAGGGGAACAATATCTGAGTATAACATACTGGTTTGTCAAGTAGGCTCTGAGTCATTAGGCAGAACTGACTTGAAGATAGAGTTTGGGGTAAAAACATAGTACATTAACATAGCTTAAGACAAACATTTCCATAAGAAAAATGCATTGGTTATCTCCTGGTTTGAGAATAGTTAACTTCAGGTGTCACTATGGCAACACAGTATTTTAAGAGAAACCTCCTTTAAAATTTGTATAGAGAAGAAAACAATTTCGTAGTATGTTTCTTCCTGCCTCTAAGAGAGATAAAAATGTCTGACACTTGCAGGCTATTTCTTCCATTTGGAGACCCCTGGCCTTCCTGCCTATTACCCTCTCAGGCCAATGGACTAGAATAAAGAGTCATAAAAAAGACGCCCACATATATGGAAACATGGTTTATGATAAAGGTGGCACTGCAGGGCAGTGCATAAAGCCTTTATTTAGTAAAATGGTACAGTGACTATCTGACATCCACAGGGAAAAAGTGAGATTTAACTCCTACTTCACATTCTTAATGATCTATTCCCGATGAATTGTGCATCTAAGTGTGAAAAATAAATAAATAAAGTTTCTAAGATATAACATATGAGCTTATTTTAAGACTTTTGTGCCAGCAGTTATTTCTTAAATAATACTTAAAATGTCATATTTATGAAGGAAAAGACTGATTAATTGGGAAATATTTAAATTAGTAAACTTTTCTTATCAAGATACCATAAAGAGAGTAAAAAAGAAAGCCACAGACCAGTAGAAAACCCTCACCAAACATACAATTCACAAAGAGTTTATTACCATGATATACAAAAAGCTTTCATAACAATTAAAATAAGATAATCTAATTGAAAAATTGCCAAGAGATTTATCTGAAAGGCATTTCACAAGCAAGATATCCAAATGTCCAATAAACACAAAAAGAGTGCTCAAACTCACTACTCACTCAGCAAACACAAGTTAAAAGCACAGTGAGATACCGCTTCACACCTACGAGAATAACTAATATAAAGTGAAGGAAAATGTCATATTTTAACTAAGATATGAGACATGAGGTGGGCTTGGAAGCAGGGAGATGCAGTTGCAACAATCCCCAGAAGAAATGCAAATTAAAGAGCAACTGGCTGAAACAGGCAACAGCAGTGGAGATGGAAGAAAAGGAATGTGTGTGAGAGAGCGTGTAAAAGAACTGCCAAAAACTGTTAAATAATTAGATGCAAGGGGAGAGGACACAGAAATGAAACAATAATATTTCAGGCAAATAGGCAAAGTTTAACCACCTCGTACTTCAAAGAATTTTTTATTTTCTTGCATTATAGGAAAAAAAACCATAAATTACAATCCATACTTTGTTGGATCTTTGTCACAACCAGAAGAATTTTTGTTCTACATATTAGACACAATGCCAGGATGGGTGTTGTGCAGGGTTTTAGAAACACTGCATCTTCATATTTACCCCAGAAAGAATAAAAGTATATATTGTATATTAAGGTTTTTGGCCACCTCATGCGAAGAGTTGACTCATTGGAAAAGACTCTGATGCTGGGAGGGATTGGGGGCAGGAGGAGAAGGGGATGACAGAGGATGAGATGGCTGGATGGCATCACGGACTTGATGGATGTGAGTCTGAGTGAACTCTGGGAGTTGGTGATGGACAGGGAGGCCTGGCGTGCTGCGATTCATGGGGTCGCAAAGAGTCGGACACGACTGAGCGACTGAACTGAACTGAACTGAATGACATAGACCACTAGTCTCCCCCATTCATGGGGTTTTCCAGACAAGAGTACTGGAGTGGGTTCCCTTCTACAGGGGATCTTCCCCAATCGGGGGCTGAACCCGGATCCCCTGCATTGCAGGCATCTGAGCCACTAGGGAAGCCCTGTCTCATAAATTATCACTGTCTCATAAATCATTCAATTTTGTCATCCCCCAAAATTCATCTTTTATAAAATTTTCTAATTATGAAGACCAATTAACCATAGTCTTTTTTTTAATTGAAGGGTTATTGCTTTACAGTGTTGTATTGGTTTCCACTATACAACAACAAGAATCAGCCACTGTATATGTATGTGTATATATATATACACACACACACCCCCTCTTGAGCCTCCCTCCCCCTCCCTTCCACCCCCTCTAGGTCATCACAGAGCTCCAGGCTGGGCTCCTTTTGTTATATAAAACCAGTCTTGAATGACCCGACCTTGTAGTACTTTTCTCTGCTGGACTGTCACCAATTTCCCAAGACCTTATCAAGCCTAGTCAGAGAGCTCTATTCAGTTAAATATTTCCAGGCTAAATTAAGATGCATCTTGTTTATTTTACGGTAAACTCAGTTTAGCTGTTTATCGTTTGAAATTCCCAGGTCACCAAACTTTCAACCACAAGACCCAGCTGCTTTATGTCTTAAGTGAGTGATCACAGGTCAAAGGACATGCTTTAGAAGTCAAAAGGCTGAGTGTGAGTCAGGCTGAGTCTGTCCTGGGCAAAATTTAGAAGACAGCTCATGTCTTCCATTACTTTGCTCTATTGTCATTTGTTTTGTTTTGAGGAATCTCCCCACATAAAAATGTGATCTCACTTTCCCAGTCTGCCAGTGTCCCTATCTCGCCCTGGAATCCTTCGGGCTTTGCCTTCACATTTGCTCCCATGTCACACACTATCATGTCTGCACTGTAAAACTTTTCTCCAATAAAATAAACCAAACTCTATGGAATCAATAATGTACTTCAACCTGAAATACAAGGCAGATATTTCTAGAGGTAACACATATGAATTACATTCATAGTTTGGCCTTGGTATTCTTCAAGCTTCTGCCATGGTGATCAGGGTCTACAGAGTCCAAACTAGTCCACACACTTCCCTGGTGGTGTTCTCGGGGGGAAAAAATCCAACAGAAAGGGCTGGGGACTTCAGAGGCAGAGCTCTGTGTTCCCCAGACCCAACTCACAAAAGAAGCCAGCACTCGAGAAACGTGCACAAAAATGTTAATTGATGAAATAAGTTAATGCAACCTCACTCACAATTTCACTCCTACACTCCAGACATTGCTGGAAAACAATGGCCCTTTGTAAGCCTGAGAGGCGTTTACTCTGTCTTTTGAACAGTGGAAACATCAAATGGGAGAAAAAAGAGATGTGCTTTTGGTTGTTGCTTTTTTTTAATGCAACCCATTAAGGGATACAAAATCACCAACATTTCAACTACACTATTAATGTAGGTCCTTTTAACTCACACAGGACTAAAGCAATTCTGCCACATTTTGGAAAGCATCATTAATTTTTTTTTTTCAGGGGCAAGACTAGACCTCAGGACTAATTTTGGTCATGCAAAGGGGTTTATAGCATGACTATTTAGAAAAAAGAATGTCATGCAAATTGCAAAACTTGAATACATTAGCAAGTAAGGAAACAACATCTGAAGGAAAATGCAAAGTGGAAGAAAAAGAATAAATCACAAAAACTAAGTTAAGGGCTGTTTGAAAGTATTAAGAAATTTTAATACCATTAATAGTAAAACTAACTAATCTAAATGTGGAGAAAGAAACATAGACTGAGAGACTCCATCAGCAGCTCTAAATCTTCCTGGCTTTCCTTGCACCTCTTCTGAACACTCTTGTTGTCGTTCAGTTACTAAGTCGTGTCCGACTCTTTATGACCCCATGTACTGCAGCATGTCGGCTTCCCTGTTCTACACTATCTCCTGGAGTTCACTCAACTCATGTCCATTGAGTTGGTGATGCCATCTAACCATCTCATCCTCTGTCAGCCCCTTCTCCTCCTGCCCTCCATCTTTCCCAGCAGCAGAATCTTTTCCAATGAGTCAGCTCTTTGCATCAGGTGGCCAAAATATTGCATCTTCAGCTTCAGCATCAGCCCTTCCAATGAATAGTCAGGGTTGATTTCCTTTACCATTGACTGGTTTGATCTCCCTGATGTCCAAAGGATGCTGAAGGGTCTTCTCCAGCACCAATTCAAAAGTATCAGTTCTTCAGTGCTCAGCCTTCTTTATGGTCCATCTCTCACATCATACATGAGTACTGGAAAAACCACACCTTTGACTAGACAGACCTTTGTTGGCAAAGTGATGTCTCTGCTTTTTAATATGCTGTCTAGGTATGTCACAGCTTTCCTTCCAAGGAGCACCTGTCTTTTAATTTTGCAGCAGCAGTTGCTGTCTACGTTGATTTTGGAGCCGAAGAAAATAAAATCTGCCACTGTTTCCACTTTTCCCCCATCCATTTGCCATGAAGTGATGGAACCAGATGCTATGATCTTTGTTTTTTGAATGTTGAGTTTTAAGCCAGCTTTTTCACTCTCCTCTTTTACCCTCATCAAGAGGCTCTTTAGTTCCTCTTGGCTTTAGGCCTTTAGTGGTATCATCTGCATATCTGAGGTTGTTGATATTTCTCCCGGCAATCTTGTTTCCAGCTTGTGAGTCATCCAGCCCTGCATTTCATATGATGTACTCTGCATATAAGTTAAATAAACAGGGTGAAAATATATAGCCTTGATGTACTCCTTTCTAAATTTTCAACCAGCCTGTTGTTCCATGCCCAGTTCTCACTGTTGCTTCTTGACCTGCATACAGGTTTCTCAGAAGACAGGTAAGGTGGTCTGCTATTTCTGTGTCTTTAAGAATTTTCCAGTTTGTTGTGATCCACATAGTCAAAGGCTTTAGTATAGTCAGTGAAGTAGACAGAGATTTTTTTTTTTCTTGAACTCCCTTGCTGTTTCTATGATCCAGTAGATGCTGGAAATTTGATCTCTGGTTCCTCCGCCTTTTCTAAATCCAGCTTGTACATCTGGAAGTGTTAATAACATGCCTTACTCATATCAGTGAGTCCTATGAGTGTAAATTTCAGCAATACCATCAGAGACTATTTCAAGAACACATGAACTATCTGAAATAATTTCTGATCAACAACATACTCAGACTATACTAAAAGTAAATATGTCCTTCTTTTAAAAATTTAACCTAGGCAAGCAGAGGTTGGTAGTCACTCCCTTAAAGTTTCAAAAGTCAGCAAAGTCAGTCAACAGAAGAATCACCAACTCTGTCCAACACTTCTAATAGGAGGGTAAGATGAGAGATTAGAATTAACCACTGACCAATTAGAAATCACCAGTGACCTTAATAAGGATGGTCTGGCCAAAATGGAGAGACAAAACTCCAGTTGGAATATTAACAGGTTTAAAACAGAATGTAGCTCTCCCTCTTAGCGATGGGACAATCTTTCCCAAGCCAGAAATTTAGAATCACTGCGGGAAAACCTTATCTGTATTGTTCACCTCTCTGTAAACACTAGTACAACACAGACCACAGAGTGAGTGTTCAGTTCAGTAAATACATAGCAGTTGAATGAATTAATGCTACCCCTTGTGTCTTGTTGCTTTCATTTCCCCATCCACCAAAGACCAGTTTTCTTTGCGCCTTATATTCCAAGTCCTTCCTTCACACCCAGTTTCTGAACAACTTATATCACATGTACACCATGTACTTAGGTCTCTACCTTTTTTTCTCATTTACCAGAAATAGACTGAGTACCTACAATGCATTGAAGAGTATGTTAGGGAAACCACAGAAACAACTGGAAGCTGCCCCCTTGCTTTCAAGGAGTTTGCAGTCCTCACAGGAACGACCATGGGCTGGTCCTCACAATAACCAGATCCCCTCCCTTACCCTTATCTCTGCATCACTGAGTTCCCAACACTTGCTGCTGTTGCCTCCACTTGGTCTATATTACCTGCACCCTCACTTAACGCCGACAGAAATGCCTGGAGGACACTACATGCTAATAGCGGGTAGCATAGCGGCACAGACCACTGCAACTCGGTCTCTAAGATGGGTTAGTCTCATCACTTTCAGATCTTCTTTCCATATATCCAAAGTATCAGACCAGCTATCTTCCCTAGGTGAAATGGACCTGGAATCCCCATCCTCAGTTTACTGCTGTATACCTTGCTTGACCGTGGATTAGCTCCACTTCTCTCATAAAGCGAGTTAGGGGCAGGGGGAGAAATCTGAGTATTCCAGATTTCTGGATACTTAGATTCTAGATAAGTGAATGTCTAGTATAAAGATAAGTTCACTAAAATATAGGTAATCAGATGTCTGCTATAAACAAAATTATATTCCTAACATTCTCACCATATAATGACTTCAGTCTACACAGAAAAATTTACATTTAAAGTTCCTACCTTCTAAAATGTAAAAACATATAATATTTGTACCTCAAGACAAAGAGATTTTGCTAAGGTCATTCCCATCCATACTAGTTGTTTTTAGAAGGTCACAATGGGAGAAAGATGATTTGGTTTTCTGAAAATATATGCTCTTAAAGAGACTATAAAACTAACTCACTCATCCATAACAGAAAAGTCAGGACTGTAGGGATGTAAAACGAAATATCTTTAGTGCTTCCTGGCAGGCTTTACTTCTTTCTGGTTTTTATACTAAAAATTAAATGTCTTCTTTTTTACAAAACAAAATATACTAAGAGATATTACTGTGAGGAAAAATGCTTACTCATGTAATTTGTAAAAAGTATATCTTTAGTAAGATGCATCCATAACAATTAAAGCCTGTTCATTTTTCCTTTTTTCCAATAAAAAATCTAGGCTGGACTATCTTATGTTATTAATAACAATTCCTTATTTAACTACTCCAAATCATCAAGAAAAGTTAAGAAGTTTAAGATTCTATTGTCCAAGCAGAGTACTTATGTAAATTTAACATTTTTGCCTAAACACAAAATAATTACCATGCCCATAATTCTCAGTTTTTCTTGATTATATTTTTCTACTCATCATGCTTTTCTAGGTATGATGTTCTAGCATCTGTTAAATTTTCCAAGGAAAGAAAGAATAATTTTAGGAATTTACCAATTTCAAAGTATGATTCTAATTGAGGCAGAAAAAGTCATTAAAATAAAAAGTGTAAAATATTACAATCACTATCTTTCAATAACATGAATAAAAGACAATATAAATAAGAATATTTTTGAAAAAAATTAACTGTGATGTGCACTTTCTTCACAAAATTACTTATCCTTTCTAATTGTCATATGTGGTCTTTATCATGTTGAGGTATGTTTTCTCTGTGCCCACATTCTGGAGAGTTTTATAATAAACGGATGTTGAATTTTGTCAGAAACATTTTCTACATCTATTAACATGTAGATCATGGTTTTTATTTTTCAGTTTGTTCATGTGGAGTATAACACTGATTTATTTGCATATATTGAAAAAGCCTTGCACCCCTGGGATAAATTCCACTTGATTATGGTGTATGATCCCTTTAATATATTGTTGGATTCAGTTTGCTGTATCTTGCTGAGGTTTTTTGAGTCTATGTTCATCATTGATGTTAGCCTGTAATTTCTTTCTTACATGATATCTTTGTCTAATATTGGTATCAGGGTGATGGTGGCTTCATAGAATGAGTTTGGGAGTATTCCTTCCTTTGCAATTTTTTAGAAGCGTTTTGGAAGAATAGGTGTTAACTCTAGAATTCACCTCTCAAGTCATCTGGCCCTGGACTTTTGCTTGTTGGGAGTTTTTTAATCATAGTTTCAATTTTAGTACTTGGGATTGCTCATATTTTCTATTTTTTCCTGGTTCAGTCTTCAGAGAACGGACCTTTCTAAGAATTTGTCCAATTTCTTTTAGGCTGTCCATTACATTGACATATAGTTGCTTGTAGTAATCTCTCATGATGCTTTGTATTTCTGTGAGGTCCATCATAACTTCTTCTTTGTAATTTCTAATTTTATTAATTTGACTGACCCCTATCCTGTTTTTCTTGATGAATCTGGGTGAGGTTTATCAATTTTGTTTATCTTTTCAAAGAACCAGGTTTTAGTTTCATTGACCGCTGCTATTGTTCTCTTCATCTCTATTTCACTTATTTCTGCTCTGATTTTTATAACTTCTTTCCTTCTACCGACTTTGGATTTTGTTTGTTCTTCTTTCTCTAACTGCTATAGGTGTAATGTTAGGTTGTTTATTTAAGATTCTTCTTGTATCCTAAGGTGAGTTTGTATTGCTATTTAGAACTGCTTTTGCTTCATCCTATGTTTGGATTGTCATGTTTTCATTGTAATTGTCTCTAGGTAATTTTTAATCTTCTCTTTGACTTATTCAGTCACCCATTGGTTGTTCAGTAGCATATTGTTTAGCCTCCACATGTTTGTGTTCTTTATAGCTTTTTCCTGTAGCTGATTTCTAATCTCATAATGTTGTGGTCAGAAAAGTTTCTTGATGTGATTTCACTTTTCTTATATTTTCTGAGGCTTGTTTTGTGACCCAAGATGTGACCTGTCCTGGAGAATGTTCTATGTGCACTTGAAAAAAACGCATATTCTTCTGTGTTTGGATGGAATGTCCTGAAGATACATCAATTAGGTCCATCTGTTTTAATGAGTCACTTAAGGCTTGTGTTTTCTTATTAATTTACCGACTGGATGGTCTGTTCATTGATGAAAGAGAGGTGTAAAAGTCATCCAGTACCCTTGTGTTACTGTAGATTTCTCCTTTATGGCTGTAAGAACTTGCCTTATATATTGAGATGCTCCTATGTTGGATGTATATTGTTTTATCTTCTTCTTGGATTTATCCCTCAATCATTATATATTGTCTTTCCTTATCTCCTGTAACACCCTTTATTTTAAAATCTATTTTGTCTGATATGAGTTTTGCTATTCCAGTTTTCTTTTGATTTCCATCTGCATGGAATACCCTTTTCCGTGCCCTCACTGTCTCTCTGTATGTGTCCCTAGATCTGAAGTGGTTCTCTTGAAGACAGCATATCTACAGGTTTATTTTTTTATCCATTCAGCCAGTCTGTATATTTTGGTTGGAGCATTTAATACATTCAAGGTAATTATCAAAATGTATGCCCTTACTGTTATTTTCTTGATTTGGATTTGTTTTGGTAGGCATTCTTCCTTTCCCTTCTCTTTTGTCCTCTTCTTCTGTGATTAAATTTTCTGTTGTATTTTGATTTCTTTTTCTTTTGTGTGTGTATATCTAGTGTAGATTTTCAGTTTGCAGTTATCATAAGGTTTTGATAAGGCAGTCTACATATAAACAAGATTGCTTTGAGTTGCTGGTCTTTTGATTTCAAATGAATTTCCAATATCCTCCGTTTGTTCTCTCATCTTCTCACAATTACTGGATTTAATATCATATTGTGTATAAATTATTCCCTATCTATACCATATGTTTGCCTTTATGGGTTAGTTTTCCGTTGTAACTTTTTTGTTTCTAATTGTGGCCTTTTCTTTTCCACATAGAGAAGCACTTGTTGCAAAACTGATCTGGTGGTGCTGCATGCTTAGCTTCTGCTTGTCTCTAAAGCATTTGATTCCTCTCAGAATGAAAGCCTTGCTGGGGAGAGTATTCTTGACTGTAGGTTTTACGCTTTCATCGCTTTAAGTATATTATGCCACTTCCTTCTGATCTGCAGAGTTTCTGCTAAGAAATCAGCTGAAAATCTTTTGGAACTCCCTTTGTATGTTATGTTGTTTTTCCCTTGTTGCTTTTAATATTATTCTTTGTCTTTAATATTTGTCAGTTTGATTATTTTGTGTCTTCGTGTGTTCCTCCTTGGGTTTACCTTGCCTGGGAGTCTCTGTGCTTCCTGGACTTGGATGACTATTTCCTTTCCATGTTAGGGAAAGTGAGAAAGTGAAAGTGAAGTCGCTCAGTCATATCTGATTCTTCCCGACCCCATGGACTGTTTTCCAGGCAAGGGTACTGGAGTGGGTTGCCATTTCCTTCTCCAGGGAATCTTCCTGACCCAGGGATCAAATCCAGGTCTCCCACATTATAGGCAGACGCTTTACCATCTGAACCACCAGGGAAGTTGCAGCTATTATCACTTCTCTCTTCTCCATTTGGTATCCCTATAATGCAAATGCTAGTGTGTTTAATGCTGTCCCAGAGGTCTGTTAAAGTGTCTTTATTTCCTTTCATTCTTTTTTATTTATTCATGGCCATGATTTCCACCATTCTGTCTTTCAGCTCACTTATGTTTTTCTGTCTCAGTTATCCTGCTGTTGATTCCCTCTAGTGTATTTTTTATTTCAGATATTTCATTGTTAATCTCTTTTTGTTTATCCTTCAGTTCTTCTTTGTCTTTGTTAGATATTTGTTTTATCATATTGATCTGTGCCTTCATTCTTTTTCCAAGCTCTTAGATCATCTTTACTATCATTATTCTGAATTCTTTAATGAGAAGTCTATCTTCACTTCACTTAGCTGTTCTTCTGGGACTTCATTGTGTTCTTTCACCTGGGACNAGGTCTCCCACATTATAGGCAGACGCTTTACCATCTGAACCACCAGGGAAGTTGCAGCTATTATCACTTCTCTCTTCTCCATCTGGTATCCCTATAATGCAAATGCTAGTGTGTTTAATGCTGTCCCAGAGGTCTGTTAAACTGTCTTTATTTCTTTTCATTCTTTTTCATTTATTCATGGCCATGATTTCCACCATTCTGTCTTTCAGCTCACATGTTTTTCTGTCTCAGTTACCCTGCTTTTGATTCCCTCTAGTGTATCTTTCATTTCAGATATTTCATTGTTAATCTCTTTTTGTTTATCCTTTAGTTCTTCTTGGTCTTTGTTAGATATTTGTTTTATCATATTGATCTGTGCCTTCATTCTTTTTCCAAGATCTTAGATCATCTTTACTATCATTACTCTGAATTCTTTAATGAGAAGTCTATCTTCACTTCACTTAGCTGTTCTTCTGGGACTTCATTTTGTTCTTTCACCTGAGACACATTCCTCTGTCATTTCATTTTGTCTAATTTTCTGTGATTACTATTCTGTGTCTAAATTTCTGTGATGGTGGTTTCCATTCTGCAGGCTGCATGGTTATTGTTTTTGTTGCTTTGCTGTCTACCTCCTGATTTATGAGTCTGTCTAAGAGGCTTGTGTAGGCTTCCTGCTGGGAAGGGCCTGCCCACTGCTAGCTGGAGCTGGGTCTTGTCCCTCTGAAGCACAAGGCCATGATAAGGGGCTTGTCCAGAGGCTTATGGTCTCGGAAGAATTTAAGCACCCTGTATGAGATTATTTTGCCTCCTATTGGTTGTTTGGCCTGAAGCCTCCCAGCACTGGTGCCTACAGACTGTTGTTGGGGACAAATCTTGGTAAGAAAATGACTATTTCCAGCAGGGCTCACACCAATGCATACTCCTCAGAACTGCTACCAACAATGTCTTTGACCCTGCAGTGCACCACAACTTCCCCCTGTCTCAGCAGGTGACCCCTCCCTGCCCCCCCATACTATCAGACAGTCTTGTCCAATCTGTTATGAGGTCACTGCTTTTTACCCTGGGTCTTGGTGAACACAAGCCCTGTGGAATTCCTGTGATCAAACCTCACTGGCTTTTTAAAGCCAGATTCTCTGAGGGCTCCTCTTTACATTGCCAGACACCCAGCTAGTTAGCCTGACATGAGGCTTAGAACACGTACTCCTGTGGGAGAAATTCTGGGGTATAATTATTTTCTAGCAGGTATAGAATTTTATTTTGTCATGATTGCCCCCTCTACTGTCTCACTGTAGCTTTTTCATTATCTTTTGATGTAGGTTATCATTTTGGTAGGTTCCAGAATTTTTTGACAATGGCTATTCAGCAGTTAGTTATGAGTGTTTTCATAAGAAGCACTGAACTCATACCCTTCTACCCTCCACTTTTGTCTCCATCTCTATATATTTCTTTAAATAATTCACAGAACATAAATATTGCACTGAAACTAAGAATGGTAAGTTGTTCTATGGGGAGGTTTATAGCTCATGCTACTCACAGATTGCCAGGAGAAATAGCAATAACCTCAGATATGCAGATGACACCACCCTTATGGCAGAAAGTAAAGAAGAACAGAAGAAACTCTAGATGAAAGTGAACGAAGAGAGTAAAAAGGTTAGCTTAAAACTCAATATTCATAAAACGAAGATCATGGCATCTGGTCCCATCACTCCATGGCAAATAAATGGGGAAATAGTGGAAACAATGACATATTTTATTTTGGGGGGGCTCCAAAATCACTGCAGATGGTGACTGTAGCCATGAAATTAAAAGACGCTCGCTCTTTGGAAGAAAAGCTATGGCAAACCTTCAGAGCATATTAAAAAGCAGAGACATCACTTTGCCAACAAAGTTACATCTAGTCAAAGATACAGTTTTTCCAGCAGTCATGTATGGATGTGAGAGCTGGACTATAAAGAAAGCTGAGCGCTGAAGAATTGATGGTTTTGAACTGTGGTGTTGGAGAAGAATCTTAAGAGTCCCTTGGACTGCAAGGAGATCCAACCAGTCCATCCTAAAGGAAATCACTCTTGAATATTCATTAGAAGGACTGATGGTGAAGCTGAAACTCCAATACTTTGGCCACCTGACACAAAGAAATTACTCACTGGAAAAGACCCTGATGCTGGGAAAGTTTGAAGGTGGGAGGAGAAGGGGATGACAGAAGATGAGATAGTTAGATGGCATCACTGACTCAATGGATATGAGTTTGAGTGAACTCCGGGAGTTGGTGATGAACAGGGAAGCCTGGTGTGCTACAGTCCATGGGGTCACAAAGAGTCAGACACGACTGAATGACTGAACTGAACTGAAATTGAAGATTATGAAAACTCCATGCTATTTTTCAGGAATTTATCTTGAGTTTAGCACAGTACTAATAGTAGTATATCCTACTTGCTATTTATTCATGAGAAAACTGAGAGTTAATCATTTGGAATAGTTAAAAGTAATTTCATAGTAATTTTTTAATACTACTGTTACATATTTTGATACTTTTAAGTACTCCCAAAAAAAGAAATAGCCTGCATTCATCACTGATCATTTCTGCTCCCTTGCCCAATGGATAAGGGGAAATTATCCTTCTTTATTTATTTATGTGTTTATTTTGGCCACACCACACAGGATGTGTGATCTTTTTTTCTCAACCAGGGATTGAACCCATGCCCCCTGCAGTAAAAGCACAGAGTATTAACCACTGGACTGCTAGGGAAGTCTTAAGAAGATACTTAATCATTTCTTTTTCCTTCTTTCTTTATTGATTAGAGTTCTTTTAGTTGTAAATGATACAAAACCCAATCACAAATGAGGTAAAAAGATAAACTTTTGTCTTCCATAACTGGAAAGTCCAGGGGAGGTCCTGCCTCGGGCATGGCTTGATAAAAGAAATAAAGAGATGAAATGAGTGCCAATACTCTATTTCTAGAAAAACTGTAATATATTTTTATTGGAATAGCTTAGGTCACATATGCATGGCTGAACCAATCATTGTTGCTACATAAATATAAAAAAGTAATTAGCTGAGGCTTGGATTGGGGGTTGGGGATAGGCACCCAGATGAAAGTTGGGGCTATTGGCAGAAGAAAGCAGAGATGGTGAGTGATAAACAATCAACAGTCACAACTCCCATCTGAGTTCTCTGTGATGCTTCAGATAGTCCATGCATATGCACAAATCACTATCCAAAAGATGTCCTAGTCTAGGAAGGAAATAAGTAGCAAACTACAATTGCAAAATGTAGTAATGAAGGATGTTATGATCTTTTCTTCTTGAGATCTTTGTTACAGGCACCAGCTTTCAGGGGAAAAAAAAATGACTCTTTATGTCAGGGTCACACATATAAATTCCATTTCAAGACAAACTGCCCACCTCTCCGCTATTACCTGGCCACTTAAACTATCTGTGCCTCCTCCCTTATGCTGAGCTCCATCACCCATCCAAAGCCACTTTCATGGTTGAATTGCATTGCTTTACCTGGGTGACTTTATTATACCTTCCTTATTTATCTTTCTCAAAAAATCCTTAGATATCATAGTCTAGACAACTAGGGCCCTTTCCTCCAATCATATTCTTTTTTACATCTCCTGCCTTTGACTCATCTCTAGTGTGAAATCAAGGAAAGCAACACGGTTCAATGTTTAAGAGTTCATGCTCCACAGTGAGATTGCCTGAATTCAGATACTGACTCTGCTTAATTAGCTATGAAACTTTGAACAAACAGCTTCATAATTCAGCTTCATCTGTAAATCAGAAAAATGCCATCTTCCTTAACCATATAGCTATATAATAGATTACATATTACATACTACATATGTGATATATATCACATTTCATATATATTGCAGGGTATATATCCATACATCTATCCCCTATGGTTGTTGAGATAATGCCTGGGAAGCACTCACACATAGAATCTGTACATAGTAAGCCTTCAAAAGATAGAAGTGTCTGCATTATGATTGATACTGCAGTTACCACTTTTCCCACTCCCTGGGGGTGTCCAAGACCCCCAAACTGCCAAGAACAGCTTTTCTTTCGAAGACTGCTCGTGGATGATTAGCTAGAGGAGGAGTAGGGAGAAGAAGCTTGAGAACTGGAGAGGGAACATCTCTGGGAACAGGATGTTCACCCAGAGCAGAGTCCCCATTCCTCAGCTCCCAGCTGCCACTCCTACCCTTTCTGGGCTTTTTCCACATTCCTTCCTCTCTTGTGAGTAATTGCTTTGCCTTTCTTTTCCTCTTTTCCAGTCCAAGTTTCTGAGAATTCGAAGAGCCTCTCAATCTTCCAACCAAATTGACATTTCAAGCACTGGGCTTTCTCTATAAATTTCCTAGTCATTTGGATACTTCTGATACAGGTGACTATTGTCTAGAGACATGGATTGTGAAAGAAGGCATTATCAGGCACTGTGAAAAGAGGATATATTTGAGATATAATTAATACCCTAGAATATTATCCAGCCACAATTTTGGTTATTATGATTTTTTTCTTTGTTATTATTCTTTTCTTTGTTAAATTAACATTAGAATCACCCAAACTCATCTTTCCAAAAACATATGTAGAGTTGAATTTTATTTTCCAGAGGAAAGAAAGAAGGGAGGTAAGTCTGAATTATGTGTTAACCTTGGGAGAAATATCTTCAACCCAACACTATCCATTCAATGTGACATTTATTACCTTTGAAATAATAAATCTCTCATTGAAAAAAATTATTCTACATCCCTGCAGTGAAAATGGTGTAGCCATTAAAAGAAGGAGGTATATCTCTATGTGTTGCTATGAAACAATCCTTAAGACATTGTTTAATTTAGAAAAGCAAACAATAAAATCATTTATTCTCATGTATGTGTTTTTAAATGATCTATTTAAATGTTTTAACATGTTTTAAAATTATTCATTGATGTATATGCATGAAAAATCTCTGGAAGGAATTATCTCTGTTGAATGAAACTGTGGGTTAAGGGTCTAATAAGTCATTTTTAACTAGATATATGTTTTGTTTGTTTGATTTTTTTGCCATGTGTACATCATTTCATAATATGAAAATAAATAAAATTTAGTTCGTTACTCAAATACACGTGCAAGTTTATGTTCTTTCAAAGCACATGCAAGTTATGTCAACAAGTGACACAAATATATGCTTACAAAAATAAAGAAAAATGTGGCTCAGTCATGGGAAATTAATTCAAAATCCTGTCCTGCAACTGTCTCCTCTCCCTGTGCAGTCCTACACACTAAACCTAAACCACACCTGAAGACTCCTTTTGCCTAGCTTAGGTGAGCCTATGGAACTCAATCAAAACAGCACGAATGGCCTCCTTCCCCCTTTTCCTCCCACGCTTTCAACCACGTATGAGGTGAGGTCCTCCCACTCCAAAGCACATTGACACAGAACACAAGAAAGAAAAACAGTCCAGGCAAAAGGGTACTTGCCCACTCCCCAGGCAGTGAGAGCTGGTCTACAGATCTGAACCCAGAATGCTGGAAACAGTCTATCACTTGAGTGGCATCAGTGGGAGGCTCCCTGGAGAGCAGGCCCTCAGGACAGAGGCAGACCCCACCCGGAACTGTTTTCCTAGTCACCATCACTGACCCTGTACAGGGACCTCCACTTTGGGTGGGGTCAAGTGCACTGTCAGGAACCATTATTGGTCAAAGAATAAGGAAGATGATCCACTCCTGCTGGGAGCCAACCCCACCAAAGTAAATTTACTCTGTAAAGAGTATTTCTTCAAGATCTAGCTATTTGTGTGGAGACACCATCTGGTTGGCAAAGCCACTTTTTAAAATGTATTTTCAAATGATCACCAGTGTATTTACTGGATTAAATGTGTCATCTTTCACTTCAGAATTAATTTGAATTAAATTTGGCGAGTATTCTAGGGATGACAGATTATCTTAGTCTGGTAGAGACATTAACATTGAGAAGCCGACTGACAGAAAGCATCAAATCAAATGGAACTCTAAGGACAACATCTGAAATAACAACAACATCATCACTAAGTGTTTTTCCACACGAGACAGCACTTTAATGCCCAATCCCAAGCATTATCACACACATACAAAAACAATACACTCACCCAAAATAGAGTCAGAGGGATAGGCTGTGGCAGATGTTTCAAATGTTTAATGATCTAACACTTGCAATACTAATCAAAGGTATTTATTCATAACATCTTTAACATCCATATATTCCAAAATTTCAAACCGTGCATAGAACACAGTAGGCCACCAATAAATATTCATAGAATGAATCAATGAACACTCAAAAGTTAAGATGTCTTAAACCAAAAAAATATTTTTTTTCTATTCTGTGACTCTATTAACATTTTTTTCAATTATCTCATTCTTTTATTGTATCTCCCTTAACTGTGTTGTCATTTCTATCATCTTCAGAACTGAAAATATTTCCTGATGAAATAACAGATAACAATATACATGTGCTATGTCACCCCACTCCTTTTCCATCAACTATAGATTTAACAAACTGTGGCTGCTATTTTGAATTTGTTAACAAATTTAATAAGTGTGTTTAATAACTCAGAATTGAAAATGCGTATTAAAAATATCAAAGAACTTAGATTAAAAATGTCTAAGGAAGTAAAAATGTAAACATAAAATAATCAGAATCAACAGTAAAGAATTAACACTATAGAAAGTCAAGTCTGTCTCTAGACTCTAGAGAAGCAATGTCAAAACTCTTCCAGGATAGAGAGGAAAGGGACCAAGAGGAGAGCTAAAAGAGAATGATGGATGTGGAGGGTAAAGAAGAGAGATTTGAAAATACAGACAGGAGAAAAGGCTGGAAGTAGTGGAACTAAACCAACAATTTCAAACATAAATTAACACAAGAAAGTTATTGTTTGAAAATGCAAGCGATTCACAGTTGTAAAAGGGAAATGATTGTGTAAAGGGATTAAGACCTGTATAAATCCTGGTGGATTTTTTTTAACTGAAATTTGTATTGAGATCATTATAAACTTATCTACAGCTGTAATAAATAGGAGAGATCTCAAGTGCCCTTTACCCAGTTCCCTCTAAGAGTAGCAGCTCACAAATTGTACTGTAACATAATAACCACAAAAATAAACTCAAAATGGATTAAAGATCTAAACATAAGACCAGAAACTATAAAACTCCTAGAGGAAAACATATGCAAAACAGTCTCTGACATGAATCACAGCAGGATCTTCTATGACCCACCTCCCAGAATACTGGAAATAAAAGCAAAAATAAACACATGGTCTCTAATTAAACTTAAAAGCTTTTGCACAACAAAGGAAACTATAAGCAAGGTGAAAAGACAGCCTTCAGAATGAGAGACAATAATAGCAAATGAAGCAACTGACAAAGAATTAATCTCAAAAATATACAAGCAACTCCTGCAGCTCAATTCCAGAAAAATAAATGACCCAATCAAAAAATGGACCAAAGAACTAAACAGACATTTCTCCAAAGAAGACGTACAGATGGCTAATAAACACATGAAGAGATGCTCAACATCACTCATTATCAGAGAAATGCAAATCAAAACCACAATGAGGTACCATTTCACACCAGTCAGAATGGCTGCTATCCAAAAGTCTACAAACAGTAAATGCTGGAGAAGGTATGGAGAAAAGGGAACCCTCTTACACTGTTGGTGGGAATGCAAACTAGTACAGCCACTATGGAGAACAGTGTGGAGATTCCTTAAAAAACTGGAAATAGAACTGCCATATGACCCAGCAATCCCACTGCTGGGCATACACACCAAGGAAACCAGAATTGAAGGAGACGTGTACCCCAATGTTCATCACAGCACTGTTTGTAATAGCCAGGACATGGAAGCAACCTAGATGTCCATCAGCAGATGAATGAATAAGAAAGCTGTGGTATATATACACAATGGAGTATTAACCATTAAAAAGAATACATATAAATCAGTTCTAATGAGGTGGAGGAAATTGGAGCCTATTATCCAGGATGAAGTAAGCCAGAAAGAAAAACACGAATACAGTATACTAACACATATATATGGAATTTAGAAAGATGGTAACGATAACCCAATATGCAAGACAGCAAAAGAGATACAGATGTATAGAACAGTCTTTCGGACTCTGTGGGAGAAGGTGAGGGTGGGATGATTTGAGAGAATAGCATTGAAACATGTATATTATCATATGTGAAACAGACCACCAGATCAGGTTCGATGCATGAAACAGGATGCTCAGGGCTGGTGTACTGGGATGACCCAGAGGGATAAGATGGAGAGAGAGGTGGGAGTGGGGTTCAGGATGGGGAACACAGGTACACCCGTGGCTGATTCATGTCAATGTATGGCAAAACCACTACATCTAAAAAATAAAAAAGGAACAAGAAAAAGAAAAAGCTGAAATTTGTATTGAGATCATTATAAACTCATCTACAGCTGTAATAAATAGGAGAGTGTTCAAGTGCCCTTTACCCAGTTCCCTCTAACGGTAGCAGCTCACAAATTGTAGTGTAGCATAATAACCAGATTATTGACATTGAAAAAAATCCACCAGTCTTATTCAGATTCTTCCGGCTTTGCTTGTACTCATTTGCATGTGTATATATTTGAATTGTATGTGTATTTTGCACAATTTCGCCACATATATAAGTTTGTGTATCTACCACCACTGTATATTTCTATCAAAAAAGAAAAAAAATCAATCTGTATCTTTTACATAATCTCTATAAATGGAACAATCTCAACATGTCTTTTTCGATGACAACTCAACAGGTTAAGTATAGGCTTCTCTGGTCATTGGTACTGACACTTCATAGCGGTGCCTGTGGAAGCAAGGACATGACCCCGGGTCAGTGTCAGCTGTAGCAAAGATGTTGGTTTAGATGGAAGGACAGGATACCAGAGCTGCTGAGGAGCAAGGCCCCTACTGATGTAAATCACCCAGGAAGTAATCAGCACAACGTACTAGAGGACTGCTTGGCATGCACGTAATTTAAAATGATGGTAGAATGATAGACTGCGACCAGATTATAAAGTGTGATGTGTACCAGGCTAGATACAATGGATTTCATTCTGTTGCAGTGGGAAACCATTTTAAGTAATTTTAAGAAATTTTAAGTAATACAGTGACATGATTTGGCCCAGAAATCAGCAAACTGCCCAAGGCTCAAACCTGGCCCACTCTGCCTGTTCTTCTAAATAAAGTGAACTGGAACATAGCCACACACACATTCTTCGTATATTATCTGCGATTGCTTTTGCTCTACAATGGGAGAGTTGAGTAGTTGCAATAGATACCAAGACTCTGTGTGTGTACTTAGTCGCTCAGTTGTGTCTGACTCTTTGTGACCCCATGGACGGTAACCCACCAGGCTCCTCTATTCTTGGGACTTTCCAGCCAAGAATACAGGAGTGGCTTGCCATTCCCTCCTCCAGAGGATCTTCCTGACCCAGGGATCAAACCCAGATATCCTGCACTGCAGGTGGATTCTTTATCATCTGAACCCCCAGGGAAGCCCATACCAAAACTATAAGACTCACAAAATCTAAAACGCTTACTGTCTGACCTTTACAGAAAACATTTGCTGACACCTAATTTAGACTAATGTTTTAGAAAGAAGTCTGGTGGCAAGAAAGGTTAGACAGAGGGCAAGGAGACAAGTTGTGAGGTTCATCACGTGTGAATGCTTTCAGTATTTTCAGTGAATGGAAGGTGGAGAAGATGTCTTTGAGAATAAAAATTTGTGTTCTCACTGAACACTGTCAGTACCTTGTAAAATCCAGGCCGGAAGAATTCTGATTCACTACTTATAAATTATCTTCCCAAATTCCATACTCCTTAGTCAGCTAGAGTAATTAAAACTTCCATCAAAATGCATATCTTTCATATAATTTCATTTAAAAATCCTCAAACTTCTTTCAAGTACTTATAGTTAAGCCTAACTTTACCAAGTGCAGAAGCTGTAGCACAAAATACATACAAGAGACAGTTAGTGTCTATTGGACTGAATCACAAGTAAATCACTGAATCCTAGCTTCCAAGTAAAGTAGTAACAGTGGCTTAAGAATTGTGGAGACTATAATTTCTTACTTTGTAGAATACCAATATCAATTAATATGCCAGCTAAATCTTCTCTTTCAACCTGAACTGTGGACCCTAAAATTCTGCATCAGTATGTCCCAACTTATTTCATGAAAATATGGTTCTATTTCAAAAGACATGCAAATTTCCACTTATTTCTAAAGAATTCCAAAGCATGTTAGAAGTGAACATCTCTGAGAAATCCAGGATTTAAAAAAAAAAAAAAAAATTCTGGCTATTTGCTTCTTAAACTAAGCTGCAATGGAAGTTTCTTGTACCTTAATACCTATTAGCAACCCAGAATCTCCCATAGTTTGGGGAATGGTAATTATATAATTCCAAGAAGAGAATTTAAACTTTCGACAGTTATCTAAAGAGGAGTATATGTTTGCTAAACTGGGTATTTGATATATTGTAGCAGCTTAAGTTTTCATTCATAGGCCTGAAGGTTTTACTGTTTGAGGTTATGTAGGCCCAACTGTAACCCCATTACCTTCACAAAGAAAGCAGCATATGCCTGTGTTAAAAAAAAAAAAGATTATATGCCAAACAAACTCAGTTAAGTACAACCAAGTTTAAAGCATTGTTCAAATGTCACTTGTGACTTTATCAAGAATCCATTTAAAAGCACTGTTCCCTATATGATATTTCATCTTTCAAACCCCCAAATATTTTATACTGTCTCCCAGTCACATGTATGTATATGTGTATATAACCATTTTTAATGAAACATTTTATTGATACCCACCATATAATGACAAAATTTTAAAAACTGTGAATTACCACAAAATGAACAAACCTGTGTGTTCAAATGACCTGTGAAATGCAAACAACGGAATCTGCATTAACAGGTGAAGAAGTAAAGTTTAGGGATCAGAAGATGGTGAAGGAATTTGGAACAAACCATATTACTCGAGTCCCTGGGGTTCAGTTCAGTTCAGTTCAGGCACTCAGTCGTGTCCGACTCTGCAATCCCATGACTGCACCATGCCAGGCCTCCCTGTCCATCACCAAATTCATGTCCATTGAATCGGTGATGCCATCCAACCATCTCATCCTCTGTCTTCCCCTTCTCCTCGCTCCTTCAATCTTTCCCAGCATCAGGGTCTTTTCAAATTACCTGGTAGCATACACCAAGCCCAAACCTGCTAGACAAAGTACAAAAATACAAAAGTGATCTTATACATTTGCTGGTCCAACTCTTGCTTGTGTTTTATTTGCTTGTGCTATAGCAGATCTGCAAGCAATCTGAACTTCTGAACCTCTCTTTCTTCCGTTTTTCACTCCCAGACCTAACTGCTTCTTCCTGACACTCTCTGACATCCTGGTTTCCTGACCTCCACCTTGTTCTTGGCCACATTAAACCGCTGACTCCTAGGTCTTCATTTCCTGACTCCCAAATCACTGGCTTAACTCAGACCCTGACATCTGTCTGGCTCTCTCCTGACCCCCTGCTGGCTCGACCCAAGCCTGCTGGTGCCCACACAACTGCATCACAGACTCTCCCCAGGGAAAGGATTGACATTTTTCACAGAAACCATCTCAATCATTCAGAACTTTTGCCAATCAGGCAACTATTCTGCTGCTGACTTTTAGGGTCACTCCTGGATTAAGCAACATATTATGTTTACTAGGACAGAAAGACCATATGCCAGTTGTAACTTAGCCATATCAGCAGTAACTACTTTTAGCATAATCTATTCAATTTTCTTAGCTTGAGATGAAAGTCAGATGAATGGGGGAGGAGAGATGAGGAAGTAGGAATCCTTATATCATTCTCCCCTTTGTCTTCTCTTCTCAACTCTTAATTAAATGTTATCATCATGAATTTGGCTTGTGAAGCTACTTAAATCTCTTGAAGCAAAGTCAATTGAGCACATCTTCTTAGTGTCTGTAGTCTCTAGAGCCTTGAAGGTCCTGTGTTCTTATGTCATTTGAATGTTCTTAACCCTGACATTGAAAGCTGAATCAAAATGAACTCAAAGTTCTTGACTCTGTCGGGACTGCCTGCTAAGCAGGACCCCATGGGGCTCCTGGGCACAGAAGCTTTTCTGTGTCCCTTGTTTCTTGTAGGAAGCAGACTCCAGCCTCCATGATCTTTCTTCAATGGGCAGATTTGGACAGTTGCTAATCCAGGAATGAAAGGGGTGCAGAGTCAAGGGAGAAGCAGTGGAGAAATCATAGGGCAACCTTGGAGCAGGGTCCTGACTCCTTCTCACGGGAAACACATAACATGGTCTTCAAGCTCTTTGTGTAACTAAAACCCAACAAACGGAAGATGTCAGCATTCTTCATACCCGAGAAGACCACCTGAGGCCAGACTAAAAGAACCAGAGAAGCTCATCCAGAAGATTGCCTGAGACCACAGGAAACTCAAACAGGGGTTCTGTATCAACCTAGAGGGGTGGGATGGGGAGTGAGGTGGGAGCGAGGTTCAAGGGGGAAGGGATATATGTATACCTATGGCTGATTCACGTTGAGGTTTGACAGAAAACAACAAAATTCTATAAAGCAATTATCCTTCAATAAAAAATAAATTAATTATTTTAAAGAAAGATTGCCTGACACCAGATTAGAAGAGCTTGCACACACCCTAATATTATCAACAACCCCACCCTGGAACCATTGCTATAAAACTCCACATCAAATCCTCCCTGGTGGAAACACACCATTTCTGGGGCATGAACCCACTCTGTCCCCCTAGTCTGTCCCCTTTGCCTGGTAAAGCAGTAAAGCTATTCTTTTCTACTTCACCCTAATCTCTGTCTGCGAGATTCAATTCTGCATATCTGCATAGATGCTGAGTTTTTGATGTCAGAAGTTTTCGACACTCCTGAAGAAGGTTCACTCTGACCTCTGCACACCCATGGTGGGTCCCTAGAGAGAGTGACATTGCAGCCTGACAATAAGTGGTTACTAAAAAACTGCTGTCAGTCTTGAGCTGGTTTAGTTTTTAGTGGTTGTGTGAGAGGAGCGTTTGATCCAATAACCATTATTAGACACATTCAGATTAATCTTTACAAGTTAAAAGATATTCTAACAAGAATTTTTAAAAAATACAATCCTTAAGGTAAAGAGAAATAGACAACAAACTGCTTTGGTAGAAATGAGATTACTTCTTGGGAAAATCATGATAAACGTGCACCAAACCTATTTAGACTTTTTAAAGGTTTGTAAACCATTATCCCGTGTTCAAAATGAATGACTTCATGTTTATTGCCATTGGTGACTATTGTAATTTCTCCACAGTGCCTCTGTCCATTGCCCAAGTATCTCAGCTCTAAGAATGTGAGTCTCCACACCAAAGAGACATTCATTTAAGAGGCAGTCATTATAAATAAGAGTTGCTGCAAGCAAATCATGGAGAAAGTAATATAAGCTCTTTGTCATAGTCCAAGTCCAGCAATTTTTATTTAAACTGATACCCAGAGAGGGTAAATAACTTGTCTAAAATCACACAGTTAGTTAGAGGAAGATCAAAAGAAATGGAGAGAAAGAAAGGACACATAAGAAGGAAACTATAAAATCCAGACAAGGCCACAGAGATTAGTGGAGGGCCCCTTGGTGTTCAAGCTGTCAGTATGGACAACAATAGATCAGAGTTAGATAAGATGGAACACAATATAGAAAGCCATAAGATACGATAACATAAAGTAACACATGTAACTCTAGAAGAATAGGTGTCAGACTGCATGGAATATATAATCATTGTTGAGTGAGTTGGAATGTGAGAGTAATTTAGCCTGTTTTTTTTTTAAGCTGAATTTATTTATTTTTTAATTTAAATTTATTTATTTTAATTGGAGGCTAATTAGGCTGTTTTTGATTGTGTTTTTCTGAATTTTCTGAAGTGGGGATGTATATCCTTAAACACTATTTAACAAAAGAAAATAAAAGATTTTCTTTAAAAAGAAAAAGTAGAGGTAGGGATAAGTGTCCCACTCTTGTTATCACAGCCCAAGTCAGTGAAGAAAGATGTATGTTAAAAAAAAAGAGGAAATACATTTTCTCTTCAAAGATTAATCAAAAGGGTTCAGAATGTATCCTTACAGCAAAGGCAGATTTATCAAGCCGAATATTTTAAATACTTATTTAAACCACGAGGACGCTTTCCTTCTCTAAGATTATATTAGATTTATTTGTCTGAAATCTCCCCATAACCACAGTAACAAATAAGTAAGTACTCTGAGAATGTGCTTTCTTGTCTCGGTTTTTTATTTAAAGCTAGACTTTGGAGTGTTTTTAATTAATTACAACCAGCAGGTCCCCATCAATCTTAACTGAACAGAGCTTGACTGCCAAGAGAGTACCAGCTTCTGGGGCACTACCATGAGGTTTTATTTGATATCCTTTACTATTCAAGAGGAATTTGTTTATAAGAAAAGGGATTCAAACCACCAGAGGCAACAAACAAATGCCCTGCATGGCTGAGTCTATCAGTTATTGATTCATGAGTCATTTGGAAAACTCCTTTGAAGACCCTCAGGCAGTGCAAATTTCATTCAGTTCTGCCTTGCTCTTTGCACCAGAAACCACAGTCTCAGGAAAAGAAAATGTAGAAAATGTTCTCTGGACTGTCTAAAACACACATACAGCTGGATCTACAAGGGAAGGCTGAAATAACAGGAGTCATTTTGTGTGTGTGATAGTTTGAGATCTCTCTTTTAGGTCTGTACATTGAATACCAACCACAGCACATCGTCATGGATTTAGAAGACATTAAATAACATGGAATCATAAGAACCAGAAACTTCGAGTAAGAACAAAACCTCTAAAGAGACTGTAAATGATAATGTTACTGCTTACCTCCCCAACCACCTGGAATAGAATTTGTCATCAATTATTTATGGAACCATTTCATATATTTTATTAACATGGTCTTTTATTGTGATTAATTGGGGAATCCAAGCTCTATCCAAACAAAGTACATGTTTCCAGTCAGGAACCATTAGAGATGGTTTCAACATATTTTAGAGGAAAGTGTTTTCAGAAACATTTGTAATGTATGTCTCCCTGGATGTAGCCCAGCACCTTGAACCCTCCCCACTAGTGAGGAGAGTCCCTGGTGGGTGTGAAGGGATCCAGGTCTCCACAAGACTTTCCCCAGAGGCGCATAGCAATGGGGTAAAGTCATATCAAATGGCAGGCTTCTACCCAATAATAACCGATATTTTTACTCTCAGGAGAAATAAGGAAATAGAAAGTGAAAGTTTTCATTCTCATGCCTGTTTCAATCATATTTCTAAGCAATTAGTACAATGTATACTATAAAACCTACATAATTTCATTATAGAATTCATTGGATCCACCCACTTTTCTAGGATAAAAAGAAATCTTCCAATTACATGTGACTTCCCAGAAGATCTTTCATCCATTAAAATTGAAGCCTACCTTTAAGCTGGTACCTATCAAAGAAAAAATTGAGTCTCTCCAGTTCTGGGTTTAAATAGCCAACGTTTGCTAATTCCAGTATGGTAAAATCGTTGTCCACTTTTTTTTTTTTCCTTCTCTTTGTCAATCCAGATTGCAGCCAGTCTCCTTCTTCAAGGTCAGTTTGCATTTCTTGTCTTCCCAGAGCCATACTGTGAAGGTTCCATCTCTAGCACTCGTGAATGCTCCCACCCCCTGAATGTGCCAATACTCCCATTCCCGGCCTGCAAACATGCGTCCAGAACCCAGGGACCATAAATTCCTTGCCATGGTCGCTCAGATCTCTGTGGTTTTCTTCTTATTGCTCCTTCTACCTGAGGCCCACTTCTCTCCCCTTAATTCTCTGCTAATCCTACTTGCAAAGGACTTGCTCATAAATAGAATCTCTGAGAAGCAGCTCCTGGCCCTTTCCTACCTGCCAATTCTCCATTTAAAAGGTATTCTATACTTCAAATTATCAGTGCAGGCCCCTAACATGGTATTTATCTAACTCAACAGTAGTTACTGGCTTATCTATCTATCTTCTCCAATAGACTGTGAGTTCCAGAAAGAATACTAAAGAATTGGACTCCAGCCTAAGTTATCAGAATTACCAAAGGTGCTTTATCTTAAAGTACACATTCCCAAACATTTATCTAGATTTAGTGCATCAGGTTATCCGAAAGTGAGATCGAAGAGTCTATATTTAGAAGAATTTCCTTGGATCAGTTTAGTCATTAATAAGATTTGATTATACTTGTCAAGAGTACATTTCATGGCACGTAGTACAAAACAGTAGCTCAATAAATATTTTATAGCAAAACAAAAGGGGGAATGGATTGGGAGAAAGAAAACTTCTAAAGTAACTTCCAATGATCTCCGCTCCCTGGGGCCCACATCTGTAATCCCCTCTCTCTTTGAGTGTGAGCTGGATCTGGTGGCATGCTTCCAATGACTAGCGTAACATGAAAGTGATGAGATGGTGCTTTAGAAATTAGGATTGTTAATAAATCAACAGCATACATAAATAAAGTGTCTTTAGACAGAAACACACAAAAAAATAACATTACGTATTGAGCAGGTGATGGAAATAAGACAGACACTCACAGGAACCTATCCCTGTATTTCCCTCAAGAGCAATGACTCAGCCTTTGCTAAATCTGTAGTGATCTTTATAGAATTACTATATGGAAATGGAGTCAAATATATTAGAAATTTTGCTTTAAACCATTCATCCATTTGTTTGTTATAATACCATTCAAATGGAGATGATGAGATCTCAGTGTCTTAGTAGGATAAGGTTTGACTGTGAGGACGGAGTAGTGAGTGTGAAATATTCATTCACATAAGCTAATATGAAGAGAAGACAAGATAGGATGGTAATCAAATGGAAAACTAGAGCCAAGACTTATCCACATGGTTAGCATATCTGCACATTGGAAGAAGAGGCAGTTCAGTTAGATGTTAAATATGGACAAAAAAGTAATTATAGATCATGTGAAGTCTCTCAGTTGTGTCTGACTCTTTGCGACCCCATGGACTTCTCCATCCATGGGATTCTCCAGGCAAGAATACTGGAGTGGATTGCCATTTCCTTCTCCAGGGGATCTTCCCAACCCAGGGATTGAACCCAGGTCTTCCGCATTGGAGGCAGATGCTTTAACCTCTGAGCCACCAGGGAATCATAGATCAAGTCCTAGACAATTTGGGGGAAAGGTCACACAGAGTTGGACACGACTGAAGCGACTTAGCAGCAGCAGCAGCAGCAGTACCTAGAGTTAGGTAGTAGAGTGTCTCTGAAATCAGGGATACTGCTACCTTTGGAACAGAAAGGAATCAGATAAAGAAGAATGAGTGCCTAGATAATATTATAAATGAAAAGTAGAAAATCGAGAAGTTTATAGTTGTGATGCTTGATTTTATTTAATGCTATTTTCTGGGAGAACTGAGGAAGTGTGAACAGAATATATTAACTGGAAAGTTCTTAAATGGTAAGAATGAACTTTGATTAGTCAAAGATAGCACTTCTGTTGACAATGACCTTTCTATAAGATTGAGAATTTTATTTTCGTATGAAATAAAGTTTAAGTTCTAATAAGGATTACTTCTTTACAAAGTGTATCGCTCAAGTTTCTTGCCTATTGTTTAGTTGTTCTGCAAGTATTACACCTCTAAGTTTTACTGTATATACCTCAATTCTCTAAAATGACATCTAATAGAAATAGCAGAAACCAAAAGTTCATTTGTTAAAGTCTTGAGTTGGTACCACTTATCTGGAAATTTGTTTCTCAGATACATCCTTAAAATAGTGCCATTTTTTAAAATTTATTTTAATTGGAGGCTAATTACAGTATTGTATTGGTTTTGCCATACATTGACATGAATCAGCCATGGGTTTACATGTGTTCCCCATTCTGAACACCCCTCCCACCTCCCTCCCCATACCATCCCTCAGGGTCATCCCAGTGCACCAGCCCCAAGCACCCTGCCTCATGCATCAAACCTGGACTGCTGATTCATTTCACATATGATAATATACATGTTTCTATGCTATTCTATCAAATCATCCCCCCCTCACCTTCTCCCATAGAGTCCAAAAGACTGTTCTTTACATCTGTGTCTCTTTTGCTGTCTCACATATAGGATCATCGTTACCCTATATAAATTCCATATGTATGCGTTAGTATACTGTATTGGTGTTTTTCTTTCTGACTTACTTCACTCTGTATAATAGGCTCCAGTTTCATCCACCTCATTAGAGCTGATTCAAATGTACTTTTTAACGGCTGAGTAATATTCCATTGTGTATATGTACCACAGCTTTCTTATCCATTCATCTGCTGATG
>SJYQ01000908.1:668812-721557 GCA_006410935.1 Redunca redunca
TTCTGACTTACTTCACTCTGTATAATAGGCTCCAGTTTCATCCACCTCATTAGAGCTGATTCAAATGTACTCTTTTTAACAGCTGAGTAATATTCCATTGTGTATATGTACCACAGCTTTCTTATCCATTCATCTGCTGCTGGACATCTAGGTTGCTTCCATGTCCTGGCTATTACAAACAGTGCTGCAATGAACATTGGAGTACACGTGTCTCTTTCAATTCTTGGTATGTATGCCCAGCAGTGGGATTGCTGGGTCATATGTCAGTTCTAATATAGTTTCATTTTAAATGAAAATGTTAGCAGTCACCAAGAGCAAGAATATTTTCAAATGTATAAATTGATTCATAAAACTATGCCTAGGTATAAGAATGAAAGTTAATTAATCCATAAATATTCTTTATAATAGGGCTTCCCAGGAGGTCTGGTGGTAATGAATCCACCTGCCAAACAGGAGACACAGTTTCGATCCCTGGGTCCAGAATATTCCCTAGAGAAGGAAATGGCAACCCACTCCAATATTCTTTCCTGAGAAATCCCATGGACAGAGGAGCCTAACAGGTTACAGTCCATGGAGTCTCAAAAGAATCAGGTATGACTTAGAGACTAAACTACAACCACAGCAGTTCACTATAATAAGAAAAAATACATAGAATGTCTTCAGGTCCCCATCTTCAGAAGACTTTCGGTCCTGCTGAGGACACAAGACAGACACACATGTAAAGATAATCTAGACTTCAAATGACATATGAATAATAAAATGTTGATGAATTTGACAATAGTTATACAACTTCAGAGAAGGGCCATAATTGTGTGCTGGAGTGGTTGAGAAAGGTGGTGTTTGAATAGGTGCTGGATAGATGTGAACAATTTTCAAAAGTAGAGAGGGAGGGTATATGGTATTCAAACCAAAGTAAGTGTTTTTAAAAATGAAAGAATTATATGCTATGTCCTGTTCAGGAGCCAATACCTAGACCTATGTGGCTAAAATACAGATGCTATTCAATTTGTAAAGCATGCTTGGAACAGTTTCCACAGTCCAACTCTGTTCTAGGTGCTGGAATAGCACAGTGAAGAGGTCAGAGAGGTCCAGGGAGATGTTACTTCTCAGAGTTTATTGTCCAGTGGGTGGAGGCAGACAATAAATAAATAAGCAAAAAGAATAATCTCAGATAATGATAAGCTCTGCGAAGAATATAAAATAGGAAAATAGGATAGAAAGCACACAGGACTCTTGCATAAGTTGGAAGGTCATGTTAAGATAACTCTGGGAAGATTGCATCAGAGCTGAAATCTAAACGACCAGAAGGAGCTAATAGTGTGAAGCTCTGGGAAAGCAACACCCCAGTCAGAGGTGAAAGGAAAACCAAAAATAATTAATTAATTAAAAATGGACTTTCCTGGTGGTCCAGTGGATAAGAATCTGCCTACCAATGCAAGGTGCACAGGTTCAATCCCTAGTCTGGGAAGAATCCATGTGCTAAGAGGCAACTAAGCTTGTGTGCCACGGCTACTGAAGCCCACACCTAGAGCCTGTGTGCCATAACAAGAGCAGTCACCGCAATGAGAAGCTTGCAACAACTAGAGAGTAGCCCCCACTCCCCGTTAACTAAGCTGACTAAGCTGAGATGCCAAGCAGTCAGTCAGTATAAAAAACCCCCAGTAACGAAGACCCAGCACAGCCAATAATTAATTAAATAATTAATTAATTTAAAAAAAAAAAAGTGATAGGGCAAAAGCCAACAGGAAGGAAAAGGCTGGCGTGTCCTGAATAAAAACAAGACCAATGTGACGAAGCACAGTGAATGGTGGAGTGAAATGGTAGCAGAAAAAGGAAGCCATGCCACACAGGGCCTTGGAGCCATGGTAATGAACGCCAGCTTGAACCTACGCAATATGGGGAATCACTAGAAGGTTTTAAGAAGGGAAATGATGTAACTTGATATATACATTTTAAGATTCCTCTTTATGTGGAAGTTGAGATTTGGAAGGAAAACATGGAAACAGGAAAATATTTAAGAGTCCATCACAGTCATTCAGTAAGAAGGATGGTAACTCAGACTAGCTGGAAGCAACGAATGTAACAGGAAACAGTTCAATCTGGATATAGTAAGAGGTATCCTGGATAGAATGTGGGGATGGGTTGACTATGACAGGGTCATGAAAGAAATGTAAGAATCCTGGATAATGTCTAACCCTGTGACCTGGTGGTAGATGATGATGCCATATACTTAGAGGGGAAGCCTGGGGGCGCAACAGGTGAGAGAAACAGGAATCCAAAGTCTTTGTTTTGGACTTGCAATATGTGCAATGTCTATATCTAAGTTGAGAGGTCAAGTAGTTAGTTGGACTTAAAAATTAAGTGTTACACAGTGGGATTATACATTATTAATAGTTAAGCAATGTTACAAAGGTACAGAAAAATTGCAGATTGTGCAAACCTCGAACAAGTGTTAAGAATATGGCCTTCAATGTGCAGGAGAAAAAGCCATTAAGGGTCTCTGGGAGGATAGTGACATAGGCGTTTTAGGAAGGTTTATAAACTGCAGGTTTAGGGTTGGAAGAACCTGACAGAGTCTGGGGGTGGGATGGTCCATTAGCAGGTAAGAGATCATCCACACTCAAGGGAACCGAAGCTATTTTCCATAGAAATATAACCTAAAATGAAAACACCAATCGAAAAAATGTTTAATATTTCTGATTATGACCTCTGGGAGACTACAAAGTTTAGATGTTTTATTTCATAATTTTTGTGCCATATGGTGCTGCTTTTTACCATGTGAAGCATAAACATGATAGTTTCTACATGCATAGCTGGCTTAGCCATTATGGTGGTCAACATTTCTATAAAATCAGCTGTCTGACAAATAGCCCCTGTCTCCAGTCTATTCCGCCCCATTTTCACAGCTGACCTAACCAGCGTGGTACATATTCATTAGCTTGATTTGTGTGAAAGCAGGCAGAGACTCACCCCTCATCCAGCTCACCAACTTAAATGCAGTGGCTTTTCCAGAGCAATTAAATCTATAGAGTTCATAGCTAGAAATCAGCATGTGTCCTGAATTGTTTCATCCTTCTCTCCTACTTCCTTCCTTTTTTCCTGTCCATCTTCAAACTTTGGCCTCTATTCTGCTTCTATACTGAGCAGGAAAAGAACACAAAAGACTACTTTCTGAGCAAAGCAAAGAATCATGCCAACAGGAAAAAAAGATCATAAATTTTTTTCAGTCATTTGCAAAGAACCAAGCTTCAGTAGATCCATGTACTTGATTATCCCCTATATTTTCACAGCAGAAATATCCCCAGTCTACTGCAACTCAACTCCAGAGCTAGTATCGTTAGGAAAGACTGAAGGAATTGCAAATACACAATTCTGTCTTATTTTTTAGTTTTTTCATATATACATGTTGTTGATTATACATGGGCTTCCCTGATAACTCAGTTGGTAAAGAATCCACCTGCAATGTAGGAGACCCCAGTTCAATTCCTGGGTCAGGAAGATCCCCTGGAGAAGGGGAAAGCTACCCACTCCAGTATTCTTGGACTTTCCCTGTAGCTCAACTGGTAAAGAATCTACCTGCAATGTGGGAGACCTGGGTTGGATCCCTGGGTTGGGAAAAACCCCTGGAGAAGGGAAAGGCTACCCACTCCAGTATTCTGGACTGGAGATTTCCATGGACTCAGTCCATGGGGTCACAAAGAGTCAGACACAACTGAGAAGATGATGACCAAAATAATGTAAAAAAAAAAAAAAAAAAAGACAATTTGAGCGCTCTTTTCCTAGACTTATGCAGNAAAGACAATTTGAGCACTCTTTTCCTAGACTTATGCAGAAGATTTTAACCAAAAAAGAAAAAAAAAATTCTCGTAAATCATGCCTTTAAAATAATCAATAAAGTCATATTTCCAGCTATACTGTGAAAATACATTTATCCTTCTGAATGACACCTCTCTCACTTGTGAAATTACTTTATTAATTCCCTCTTTAGAGTTTTTGACATCATTACTATTTCTGTGTTGAAGTTAGTAGAGTACTGTACAATAACAGAAGATCCCCTGGAGAAGGAAATGGCAACACGCTCCAGTATTCTTGCCTGGAGAATCCCATGGACAAAGAAGCCTGGCAGGTGATGGTCCATGGGGTTGCAAGAGTCGGACACCCCTGAGTGAGTAAAGCACTACCAAAGGAAAATCATTCAAAAGGTATAGAATTTTCTATATATCCCCTGTAGTATAAACCTATCTTTTAAATGAAAAAACTAATGACACAATAGTTCAAATTATTTAATTAAAACAACTGTAGTTAAAGCAACAAGACCTCTTATCTACATGGTGTTGTGTGCTAAATTGAGACCTCTTATCTACATGGTGTTGTGTGCTAAATTGCTTCTGTCGTGTCCGACTCTGTGTAACCCTATGGACCGTAGCCCACCAGGCTCCTTGTTCCATGGGATTCTTCAGGTGAGAACACTAGAGTGGATTGCCACGATCTCTAGCAGGGGATCTTCTGGACCCAGGGATCAAACCCACGTGACTTATATCACCTGCATTGGCTGGTGGATTCTTTACCACTAGCACCATCTAGGAAGCCCTAGCGTGACTCCTGATGATTCCATCTCCTGATATTCATACCCTTGTGTAGTAAACCCCTCTCCTTATATGCAGTTGGACCTAGTGACTCAATTTAGCAATTGCGACACAAGTGACAAGATGTGACTTTCAAGCTTAAGTTACAGAAAGACTCTTTTTCTATGCCGTATGCTCTTTCCCGAGTGCTCATTCAGCTGCCATGTTATAAGCTGCCCTGTGAAGAACTCCAACGTAGAAAGGAACTGAGGGACATCTTTAGCTATCAGCCAGCAAGGAACTGAATCCTGCTAACAACCACATGAGTGAGGCTGGAAGTGGCTCCTTCCCCAGACAACATCGTGAGTGTAGTCACTGAAAGACCCTGGGTTGCACTCAGATTTTTGACCCAACAAAGCTGAAAGATAATATGAGTTTGTTATTTTAAACTATGAGGTTTGGGGGTAATTTATTATACACCTTATGTAACAAATGCATTCCATGTTAGCTGTGTTCATAGAATATAATAATGAGCAATTAAAGAGAGCAATTAAATGAGCAATTAAAGTTTGCAATTAGTGGTTTATAATCAGTTGTCAATTGCAAGTGATGCTGACTGAGAGCCCATGCACCATAGAAGCACAAGAGCCAACAGTTCTACGAGCTAGAAACAGACCCTAAATGGGCTGCACTGCTTTTCTCAAAAGAAATTTATTCCCATTGACTTATTTTATACATGGTAAACTTCTCTGCCTAGTTTGTATAACAATGTCTATAGAGTCTCCTTTACTTAGAATACTGCTGCTGCTGCTGCTAAGTCGCCTCAGTCGTGTCCGACTCTGTGTGACCCCCTAGACGGCAGCCCACCAGGCTCCCCCATCCCTGGGATTCTCCAGGCAAGAACACTGGAGTGGGTTGCCATTTCCTTCAATGCATGAAAGTGAAAAGTGAAAGTGAATTTGCTCAGTCGTGTCTGACTCTTAGCGACCCCATGGACTGCAGCCCAGCAGGCTTCTCCATCCATGGGATTTTCCAGGCAAGAGTACTGGAGTGGGATACCATTGCCTTCTCCAATACAGCCTTCCATAAAACTTTTGCCAAGATTTCTGACAACTTAGTGTATGTCACCAAGAAGCCAGGACCTTTCCAATAAACCAAAGTCAGTTAGTTAATCCTCTCTTGATGAAACAGCATGCTTCCTTCTATTAAAAAATGGACGCTCATAACCATGATATTTTCACTTGACTTTACTGCTAGGAAACTTAGAATTAAGCCTAGTTAGTATGGAAAAAATAATAAAACTTAACATCAAATAAGCAGGATATGATCTATAGCCCATCTTGGGCTAAAGACATACATTTTTAAACCATTCAGTTTGTTTCAGCAAGGAGGCATGAAGCATTATTTTCCTTCAATACTTCTTCTAATAATTTCATTGTAGTTTGTCAGAAATGTTTTTGAAAAGTATATCTTTCCTTTTTAGCACCAAAATGAGATAATACTAATTTTATGTTTCCTGTGTGTGTGTGTGTGTGTGTGTGTGTGTGCACACGCTCAGTCATGTCTGACTCTTTATGACTCCATGGACTATGACACACCAGGCTCCACTGTTCATGGGATTTTCCATGGCAAGTTCATGGCAAGAATACTGGAGTAGGGGGCCATGCTCTCCTCTAGGGGATCTCCCAATCCAGGAATCAAACCCACACCTCCAGAGTCTTCTGCTTTGGCAGGCAGATTCTTTACCACTGAGCCTCTCAGGAAGCCCCCTCCGTTCCCAAGTTGTAAGGTAAAGGAACTTATTTAAAATGTATCTCAAAAGCCAAGTTGAAGAATCAATAAGAAAGATAATGCTGAGGAGGGGGAGAAGATGGCGGAGGAATAGGACCAGGAGATTACTTTCTCCCTCACAAATTCCTCAAAAAAAACAGTTCAACGCCGAGCAAAATCCACAAAACAACTTCTGAATGCTGGCAGAGGACATCAAGCACNCTCTTTATGACCCCATGGACTATGACACACCAGGCTCCACTGTTCATGGGATTTTCCATAGCAAGTTCATGGCAAGAATACTGGAGTAGGGGGCCATGCTCTCCTCTAGGGGATCTCCCAATCCAGGAATCATACCCACACCTCCAGAGTCTTCTGCTTTGGCAGGCAGATTCTTTACCACTGAGCCTATCAGGAAGCCCCCTCCGTTCCCAAGTTGTAAGGTAAAGGAACTTATTTAAAATGTATCTCAAAAGCCAAGTTGAAGAATCAATAAGAAAGATAATGCTGACCATACTCAACCCTGGACTGGAATCTGCTTTGAAGTCAAATTTAGTCTCCCAGACTAAAATAATCTGGGAATTGACCAAAATTCAATGATATACATAGGGCCCAAATGGTACAGAAATTGGTAATTGACACCATGAAGAGAGTGAATCTCTCCTTCAGAGAGTTCACACAACACTAAGCAATGCAAACTAAAGTCATAGATTTATCAATAATTGCCAAACTATCAAAAATTTCTGGATTTCTCTGGGTAGTATATATTGATAAAAAAGAAATATTCCACCATTTAGGAACTAGGGAATATATGGAGATTGACTCTTTTTAATGTGTTAAGATTCCAGTGACGTACAGATGCTGACAAAAAACATGCCTTTCATGGAGGTTTTTCTACCCACATTCCCATCTCCACTCCCTGACATATAACTTCTGTTCTAGTTTTCTCAATATATGTTGGCTTGGGGTATGCTTAGAGAGGCCTAGATGACAGGTCTCAGTAAACACTAGTGACCACAGTTATTTCCTCTTTTCATTGCTGCCATCAGAGTCTAGAACTGTAAACTGGTCTGTTTTACTAGGAACAGTTTAATATCAAACTTTTATTAATTTGACAAATGAGAATTTCTGCATCTCAAATATTAATTAAAGTTGAAGATAGTTTTGAATCACTGAACTGTCAGCATATTGCCTTCACTTCTGTGGCTAGTTTCAGTTGGAGGAGCATAGGGTTATCAAGTATTAAGGAAAGATAAATTGTCTTACCCTTGAATGGGTGCTTCAAACAGTAGAGAACATGCCTGTAATGCAAAAGACCTGGGTTTGATCTCTGAGTCAGGAAGTTCCCCTGGAGAAGGAAATGACTACCCACTCCAGTCTTCTGGCCTGGAGAATTCAATGGACAGGGAGCCTTGTGGGCTACAGTCCATGGGGTCGCAAAGAGTCAGACACAACTGAACAACTAACACTGATTGGGTTCATTCTTCATACCAAATTTATAATGGCCTAAGTTATACAAAATTTGCTGTTATTTTGAACAGCCTAGTGATATTGACCTTGACGGAATACAGTGCGTTGCAGGAGACAGGACCCAATCATTGTGCGTTCCTAGCCATCCAGGAAAAGCCACATTCAACACATTTTCCAGCGAGTTACCAGAACACCACTGCAGCTGTGAGAGTCTGCTAGAGCTGCCATAATAAGCGGAGTAGCTTAGATAACATATGTATACTGTCTCACAGTTCTGAGGCTGGAAGTCCAAGATCAAAATATAAACAGGACCATGCTCCCTCTGAAGGCTTAGAGCCTTCTTAGAGAAGAATTTTTCTCTCTTGACTTCCGGTAGTTTCTTGGCATATGGCCCCATAACTCCTTCACATGGCATTCTCCCTCTGTGCATGAAAGTGAAAGGGAAAGTGTTAGTTGCTCGGTCCTGTCTGACTCTTTATGACCCCATGGACTGTAGCCCTCCAGTCTTCTCTGTCTGTGGAACTCTCTAGGCAAGAACACAGGAGTGGATTGCCATTTTCTTCTCCAGGGGATCGTCTCTGCAAGTCTGTGTTCAAACTTCATCCTTTTAGGGAAGCTGTCCTTAGGAGTCCTGTTATTAGTAGGCTGGAGTCGGAGTCCACTCTACTCCAGTATAACTTTATCCTAACTTAAGTAATTACATATACAACAGCCCTATTTCCAAATATGTGAGGTACTGGGGTTAAGACTTCAATGTACTAATTGGGGAGAGGGGGCAATTCTACCCAGAACAAGCATCACTAAGCATTTCTGCTAACAAATTATTCTGATAGACCCAGTAGCTAATTCAGAAGAGTGATTCTGCATTCCTAGAAAAGAGGCCTGAGCTGGTAGCCAGGCTAGAGAAGGAGGCTTATCTACAAAGAAGACTTCCTGATACTTCTTTAAAAACCAGAGGTAGACCCTGGGGTGAAATTGAGTATTGAGTAGGGCCTAGGGAAATGAGGCAGAAAAGAAGAAGTAACTGATCCATGGGTTTTTAGAGAAGAAATATTAGAACCACTAAACTTTCAGATGAGGAAACTGAAACCAGAAGCTTAAGGGCACGCTAAGACCAGATCCCAGATCTGCCGATCTCTCTCTTCTGTCTTTTTCTCTACATTACAAAGGTTAGAACTGCAAAATGAATCCAGGACACGTAGGATCAAAAAAAGCAGTACCCACCAACCAACCAACGCAGTGACTCACCCTTGTGCATGTCTAAAACTCCAGGACGAGTGGATGTACAAAGCAGTCAGTACTATTTATTGTGTTAGCCTTGGACGTGGATGATGAGGCTGACTCTAGGTGAGCACTGCCCTCTAGGGGTCTGGTGCCAGCTCCATGCTGGCCTGCCCACCCTCTCCAAGCTTCTGGCTGGGCCTTCAATCCCAGGATCCCTGTCACCAACAGGCCTTTCCTGAGGGGACTGTATTCAGTGCAAGTTTCTCCCAGCAGCACATTCTACACATAATTAAATACACACAGCCACCAGACAAAAGGGCAAAAGCACATTTTTTTTTAGCATGTGGGAAGGTAGCCCTCACTTCACAGAAATTTGACTTAATTCATTTGAGCACATTTATCTGGTCTCTGTTCAATAAGCTGACAGAAAAAAAAAAGCCAACCCTAAAGCCAAAAGAAACACCTATTTTAATTATGCACAAAATTAAAAGGATGTCAAGGTACTAAACTGGGAACACAGAAAACAGATTGCTGTAGAAACATCTCAGGGAAGGGTAATAAACTGAAAGGCAACTGGGTAAAATCCCTTTTAAATGTTACATTTCTCAGCTTCATCACCAGAAAGTCACATAAAAAGACCTGAGAAAGCAGTGTTTTTAACTCTTGTTTCTCTAATTTAGTTCTAACACTTTTCAATACATGGTAGAAGGAAAAAACTGGGAATCCAGAGTCCTGGATTTAGCAACCATTTCTTCTGCTACAAACATATGTAACCTTGATCAACTCCTTTAACCTCTTGAGCTTTAATTCCCTCAACTTTAAAACAAGGAGCTGGTTTAAATGATCTCAAAGGACATTTGCAACTTTAACCATTGTAAGACTCTGAAATCAATTCTACTGGGTACAAAATTCTAAAATCTAGCAAACCTCCTTGGTCTGGAACATTCTATCTGTAAATACATGTACATCAAAAAGGGGCCTATATGGAGGATGAGGGGGACCTCCCTGGTAGCTCAGCTGGTAAAGAATCTGCCTGCAATGAAGGAGACCCCCGTTCTATTCCTGGGTCGAGAAGTTACCTCAGAGAAGGGACAAGCTACCCACTCCAGTATTCTTGGGCTTTCCTGATGGCTCAGGTGGTAAAGAGTCTGCCTGCAGTGTGGGAGACCTGAGTTCGATCTCTGGGTTGGAAAGATCCCCTGGAGGAGGGCATGGGAACCCACTTCAATATTCTTACCTGGAGAATCCCCACGGACAAAGGAGCCTGACGGGCTACAGTCCATAGGGTCACAGAGAGTCCGAGATGACCGAGCACAGCACAGCACATGGTAGATGGGGTTGCCTTGGCAACAAGCCTAAGCTCAAAGCAGTCACAAGTAATGATGCTTAATATTTACCTCAAACATCAAAAAAAAACTTTTTAAAATGCCATTTGGAATAAGAATAATTTCTCTGAGAATCTGCAGACCCTCAAAAACATCTTGTGATCTTGCCTCATGTCTTTGACCTGACAAATAAACTGTTAAGCAGCAATATTTCAATATAGCAAATTGGCACCTTTATAGTGAGCAGCTGTGACCGCTAATGAACTCAAAAGCTTCTCCTGGTCAAACTCATAAATACTCTCCCTCAAAATTTGAGTTCCCGAAGAAGAGGTCAAATACCTTTAGTTCCACTCAACTATTCCCAAATTCAAATTATTAAATTAGTGACCGCTTCCCCACCATAGCATTTACAAGCTACAAAATTGTAGACAGTAAATCTATGATGCAATTCATCTTTGGAGTTATTTCGAGGCCACACAGGAATGACTCCATGTGTTACAAACAGGCAATGAATTAACTTTCCCACTAGCTCTGGCGTGACAATTTGCTGTGCACTTATTATCTATTAAAGACTAGAAAAATGTGTAACCATTTCTGTTGGGTCAATTTCAGTTCTAAAATGTTTGGCTTCTAGAATGCTTATATTCTCAGATTTCAAGAGGAAATATCTATCAAACAACTAAAAGCCTTCAGTGATGCCACTGCATAACCCCAAAATGGCAGTAATAAAAAAAGAGTGCTTTCTCTTGGTTTTCAAATGACATTGCCTTATACTTCACCTGGCAAAAAACATAAAATTTAAATTGCAATCCCTAGGAAAAGCTAAGCTGAAGGATGGGTCTAGGGTCCCAGTTGAGCTATGAGTCCAGAGTAACTGAATTACGTGTGGTAGTCTGAATTGCAAACAAAGGACTTGTAAATCTTGTGTTAAGACTGATATCTAAATCCCAAGGGGAACCATAATGGAGAGAAGCAATAACAGAAGTCTGCAAGGTGCATCTATATTTTTTAGTCTGGTGGGTGAAAGAATCATGGTCCACTGAGGCTCATTCCCTGTGAAGTCAGATGTCAGATAGTGACTGGGGATGCGGAGACCAGAATCCCATATCTGTTGTAGAGAGAAAAGTAGGAAGTCTACAGTAGCTAACTAGAAGGTCAAGGTCTTCTAGTTCCAGAGTAGAAAACTGGGACATCTCCAAGAAACAGAGATGAGGTTTAGGAATTTAAGCTAACACAATAGTTCTTTATTAGTTTTCTGTCTTGTACACAGCACTTTGTATACGCCAATTTCAAGCTCTCAATTTACCCCTCCCTACCTCCAGTGTCCCCTGGTAACCATAAGTTTGTTTTCTACATCTGTGGCTCTACTTCTATTTTTAAGGAATGTAGCTCTTGATAACTATCTGGTTTGGGTCTCACCATTTCAAGAACTTCACAGTGATGACACTAGAAAATAAATCTCTTGACAGTAAGGCCAAGGTGGTTCCAGGGCAGGCAGGAACTGACATTGCTTGTCAATAACATACTAACAAGTTACTCTCTCCTCTCTAAGCTGCAATCCGCCTTTTCCTCTGCCAGGTTCTTCTGTTGAGGCCAAAGAGGAGCTCAAGTGTAGGACAGAGCAAGGTGGAAATGTAACTCATTATTACAACCATTCAGTAGTGTTAGTAAGATTCCTAGACTTTTTAAACTGAAGGGTTTTTTTTAAAAAGCCCCAACTAAATGAGGAAACTGAAGCACAGAGAGGAAATGGTCTCACTCAAATTCATTCAATACAACTTGTCAATCATAGGAACAGGACTGGCAAGAAAGCCTCCTGCTTTGTAAACCACTGTGCATCCCACCACAAGATGTGGCCATCAAAGCAGATAGTACCAAAATGAAGCTCAGAGGAAGGTATGCATCCCAGGGACCCACGCTTATTTGTCCCACTTGACAACTAATTTATTTGGAACTGTCTGTTTTACAATTCTTTTCTATTGTGCCAGAATCACTTGACTTTAAAAAATATATATTTATCAGTCCTAACACTGCACTTTATGAAATCTAGAAACAAACAAAAAATACTGGATGGATGGATTTGGATCTGATGTTTCAGATCCCTCCAGGAAGCAAATGACACATACCCTAATGAAATGCTGTGCTGTCAGCCTAAGAAGCCCCAGGAAGCCCAGAATTATGTGTCAGAGATGACCCGCTGCCAGGCATACCCTCAGAAAATGTCTGGACCCTGAAGGGCACCATTTGAAAAACAGTCATCCAGATGCATTTTTCATATATAGCTCTTATAAAGATCTGTTCCTAGAACAAGTTAACATTTTTCTAATTCCCAAATGTAATGCCAAGACTTGATGGGGGAAAAAAAATAGACAACAGCAACGCACATTAGAATGGGCCTAAGTTTCTTCAGGTCAATAAAGTAGGATCGCAGATGACTCCTCACACGAACCCTAACAGAAGCAGTTGCATGAAAGAAAACTTGGTTTCCAGATGAAAACCAGCTTTAGAAGCCAAAATGGTTCTATGTCCCAGATGGCATATGGCAGGACACTATAGGCAGTGGATGGAAAAAAATGTTCATTTCCCCTTCTCTGCCAGGTCACTGTGGCCATGTCAGGACACCCCGGCACATTTCCAGTTGCCTCCTGCTGTTTCTGCAGAGTTTCTGTCCCGAGGCAACTGCTCAACCAGGATAAGACTTCAGTTGATTTCTGTGTGAAATATACATCAGTAATCACCAATCAAAAGTTCTTGGCAAAGCAAAGCAGTGCTAAGTCTGTCTTCTGGATTATTTATAATTCAAGTGTTGTGCAATGATTGTGGAAAGCAGTATGTTTAGGAATATTGACAACTCAAAGGTTAAGTGTTGGGTTGAAAAACCTATGTATCTCATTCATACCCCGCCCCCCCAAAAAAAAGGCAAGATAAAAGAAGCATTTCATCTCTGGTCTGTACATTTCTGAAATCCTGAGAAGTGGCTTCCTGAGAATTCTTTTGATCTCTACTTTCTAGAACACTGGGCACCTATGAGGCAGATGCAGCTACAAATGAAAGCCACCTAAATTAAAGGTATAGATAGAATTAACACTCACAGCTTGGAGCATGTGTTGACCAAGGGCTTTCTTTGTGACCAGAGCCTATTTTACACTCTATTTTAAGAAACACTCAGCCTCTATCCACTTGTAGTTTTTTCCCATATTTTGTGAGAGTATTTTTTCTCTTTTTCCTATTTTTTCCTGGCCTCAACCCAAGTTGACTATAGAAGAACTTTATTCACTAGTTCAGAGATTGTAATCTGCCTCCTTCAACTTCACTCCTGCCAAATCTACAGGCAATGGAAAAATGTTTAACGGGCACAGAGAAACTTGCTGGAAGAGGTAAAGTTTTACCAGTTGCTGTTTAATGTTCTACCTATTACAAAGCACTTGAGAGTTGACTACAATCAACTCTCTATATGTATTATTATGGGATGCAAATGATTCTCCTAAAACAGTGTTTCTCAACTTTGAGAGTACTTCAGACTCACCTGAAGGATTTGCCTAAACATGGATTTCTGGGCTCTACCTCCCATATTCTGACTCAGGACTTATGGGCTGGAGCGCGAGAATTTGCATTTCTAACAAGTTCCCAGGTGATGCCGTTGTAACTGGTCCAAGAGACCACACTTGAAGATCTGTTCTAGAATAGGCTACCAGTCTCTGCAGGTCATACAAACACATCCAAGGGAATTTAAGTCTGGATATTAGATCATGTGCAATGTGCTGTGTGAGTTGTGTCTGACTCTTTGCAATCCCACGGACCATAGCCCACCAGGTTCCCCTGCCCATGGAATTCTCCAGGCAAGAATACTGGAATAGGTTGCCATTTCCTTCTCCAAGATCATGTGCAATAGTTAGTTTCAATCTGGTTTGTGCAAGTAACGATTATGGCATAATAAGAACTGTTAAATTTTTTAAGTGTAATGGATAAATTCAATCAGAATTTCTATCCTGAATATTGTATGTGCATATACACACAAGTATGTGTGCTAAGAGACTCACCTGATGAGCTGGTACCCCAGATTTCAGAGGAGAGGAGAACCAAAGTCTTGAACTGAGAAATTTAGAATCAGCCAATGGTGTTTCAAGGTGTCTTTTGCTAGTAATATACAGCTCTGTTGTGGGTTTCATACACGTCTAAGAGGAAGATCCTCAGCAAGTAAAGTTGAATATGCAAAAAGATTCAGCTTAAAGAAGCTTAAATTGCCCTTAAATTATATAAGCTGTACAAAATGAATATTTTCCAGATGCTAAGGAAACCAGGCATATGCTTTCAGTTGAGTATAATAAAAGCAAGGAATGCTTTTTCACATTTATGACAGAGAAAAACTGAACCTTGAAGGTCAAGAAGGAATCAAAGTGATAGATCCATAAGAAAAGGCAAGAACTCAGGGAAAATGTACAGCAATTAAGTCTCACACTGGAACATTTTCCATCAGAGAGTTTATTTACTCAGTCCTCAGAAGGTTTTTGTATTTTCACATGAGCAATCCATTTATTTATACCATGCTGGGAGCTCTGGTTTCCCCTGTTCCAGATCAGGTTTTCCAGGGCTTTTCTTTAGGGAAAGTGTTAGTCACTCAGTCGTGTCCAGTGCTTTGCAATTCCATGGACTGTAGCCCACCAGGCTCCTCTGTCCATGGGATTCTCCAGGCAAGAACACTAGAGTGGGTTGCCATTTCCTTCTCTGGGGATCGTCCCAATCCAGGGATCAGACCTGGGACTCCTGCATTTCAGGCAGATTCTTTACTGTCTGAGTCACCAGGGAATATTCCAGTAGGGAAGAGTGTATTTTATTGCCTCAAGGTCATAATATACAGAGGATGTGGTCAACAAATATTTAACAGCTACTCGTTCTACGTGCTGAATATATTAGAAAAGGAGAGTGCAAATCCTCCTGAAAGAGTTCACTGTTTGGTGTGGAAGATAGGCAAGTGAACAAACTATTATAATAGTCTATTAAATTCTACGGTAAGGGAGTAAGAGGAGGGCTAAAATAAACATATGGTATATCAAGTAAGGCTTTATAGAACAAGTTCAATGCAGTCTGACACCTGAAGGATAACTGGAGAAATAGGAACTGGACAGCCAAAAGTGTAAGGTAGAAATAAGAGAGTGCCTAAAAGGCCAGGGGTGAATGCTATCACAATGAATAAAGGAAACTGAAAGGAATTTAGTACCATCAGAGTGCACAGTAATGAGGTTCTAGGGCTTTCCTAGTGGCTCAGATGGTAAAGAACGCCTGCAATGAGGGAGACCTGGGCTTGATCCCTGAGTTGGGAAGATCCCCTGGAGGAGGGCATGGCAACCCACTTCAGTATTCTTGCCTAGAGAATCCCCACGGACAGAGAAGCTTGAGGGGCTACAGTCCATGGGGTCGCAAAGAGTCGGGCATGACTGAGCAACTACACACATATAAGAAAAGAATTCATTTAGATTATCACCTAAGCCAGGACACTTTGGAAATGAAATGAAGTTGCAATTAATAAACACATTGCAACAATAATAGCTTAAACTGAGATATATGATGACTCTAGTTATAGTCCAAGTTAAGGACCTTGGACTTTATTTTTAATATATAGGAGCATTCTTGAGATAATTATAAACAAGGACATGAAATGATCATATTTGTATCTTAGAAAGATGTTTCTATAATCTGTGTAGAGAATAGGGTGAGAATGTCATACTAAAGGAAGATGGAGCAGTTAGACAACTGTTCAACAATAGTTCAGCAAAAGATGATGTTTATTTGAACTAGCAAGCATGTGTGCTAAGTCGCTTCAGTCATTTCGGACTCTTTGCAACCCCATGCCACCTGCTCTGCTGTCCAAAGGATTCTCTAGGCAAGAATACTGGAGTGGGTTGCCATGCCCTCCTCCAGGGGGCCTTCTCAACCCAGGTATTGAACCCACATCTCCTAATGTCTGCTGCGTTGCTAGGTGGGTCCTTTACTACTGGTGCCCCCTGGGAAGCCCCTATTTGAACTAGAGAAGTCCATAAAGAAACGGAGAATGTTTNAGATCCAACCAGTCCATTCTGAAGGAGATCAGCCCTGGGATTTCTTTGGAGGGAATGATGCTAAAGCTGAAACTCCAATACTTTGGCCACCTCATGCGAAGCATTGACTCATTGGAAAAGACTCTGATGCTAGGAGGGACTGGGGACAGGAGGAGAAGGGGACGACAGAGGATGAGATGGCTGGATGGCATCACGGACTCGATGGATGTGAGTCTGAGTGAACTCCGGGAGTTGATGATGGACAGGGAGGCCTGGCGTGCTGCGATTCATGGGGTCTCAAAGAGTCAGACACGACTGAGCGACTGAACTGAACAGAGCTTACCCTCTGGGAACCATAAGTTTCTTCTCTATATCTGTAACTTCATTGCTGGTTTGAAGATAAGTTCATTTTTACCCTTTTTTGTTAAGATTCCTCATATGAGTAATATCACATGATATTTGTCTTCACTCAGTATGACAACCTCTAGGTCCATCCATGTTGCTGGAAATGGCATTATTTCATTGTTTTTTATGACTGAGAAATATTCTATTGTATGTATGTACCACATCTTCCTTATCCATCCCACTATAGATGGACATTTAGATGGTTTCCACATCTTGGCTATTGTAAACACTGCTGCAATGAGCATTGAGGTGCATAGTGACTGCACCGGTTTATATCTAAATATGAAAGAATGAACTTTGAACACTTCCCAACATCATAGAAAATCTTTAAAAGACACACAGAGATTGGGCCAGCTATCTGGCCCAAAAAAGGGTGAGATTATCTTTTGTTCCATTTTGAAGTTAGGTTGTACATCTGTTTCATATTGATTGTAGCTCTTGTTTTATTATTGAAGCATACATACAATATTGGTTTCAGGTGTACAGCATAGTGGTTCAACATTTATGTACATTATGAAATGTTCTCCACAATAAGTCTAGTTACCATCTGAACTATATAGAGTAATTAATTACAATGCTATTGACTATATTCCCTATGTTGTACATTTCATACCCATGGCTTATTTATTCTATGACTAGAAGGTTATAATTCATAATCCCCTTCATCAGTTTTGTCCATTCCCCCAGCCCCCAGCCCCATCCCGTCTTTCAACCACCAGTTTGTTCTCTGTATCTATGAATCTGTTTCTGTTTGGATTTTTTATGTCTTGTTTTTTAGTTTCTACATATAAGTGAAATCATGTGGCATTTGTCTTTCTCTGATTTCTTTCCCTTAGCATAATACCCTCAAGGTCCATCCATGTTNAGGGGGACTGCTGGATGATATGGTAATTCTATTTTTAAATTTTGATAAACTACCATAACATTTTTCATAGTCGTTGTACCAATTTTCAGTCCCACCGAGTGTACCTGAGGTTTTCCTTCTCTCTACAGCCTCACCAACACTTATTTCTGGCAGATGTGAAATGATATCTCTTTGTGCTTTTGATTTACTTTTCCCTGATAATTAGAGATATCGAGCATCCCTTTTTTTTCTTTTTTGACATATAACAACAAAAATTTGTTTATTCTCTCAGAGTTCTGGAGGCCAGAAAACTGAAATCAAGGCACCGGGAGGGTCGTACTCCCTCTGGGTGTTCTGCAGGAGACGCCATTCGTTGCCTCTCCACCTTCTGGTGGTTGCTGGTTCCCTTGCCTTGTGGTCACATCAGTCCAATCTCTGCTTCCATCTTCCCTCACTTTTAAGGAGCTCTCATTGAATTTAGGACCCACTTGAATAACCCAGTGCGATATCAGTTCAAGATACATAAATTATTTACATCAGTAATTAAGGTAACTTTCACAAATTCCAAGCAAGGGGTAGGATGTGAAGGTACCATTGGGTAGAGGGGCAGTCATTCAACCCATTACAGAAGCATTCCATTCAGAGGATCTCTAGGGGAAGACACAGAAATTCTAATTAAAGTATAATTAACCTACAACACTGTTTTAGATCACTGAAGATGGTGATTACAGCCATGAAATTAAAAGATGCTTACTCCCTGGAAGGAAAGTTATGACCAACCTAGATAGCATATTAAAAATCAAAGACATTACTTTGCCAACAAAGGTCCATCTAGTCAAGGCTATGGTTTTCCCAGTGGTCATGTATGGATGTGAGAGTTGGACTGTGAAGAAAGCTGAGCACCAAATAGTTGATGCTTTTGAACTGTGGTGTTGGAGAACACTCTTGAGAGCCCCTTGGACTGCAAGGAGGTCCAACCAGTCCATCCTAAATGAGATCAGTCCTGGGTGTTCATTGGAAGGACTGATGCTAAAGCTGAAGCTCCAGTACTTTGGCCACCTCATGCGAAGAGATGACTCATTGGAAAAGACTCTGATGCTGGGAGGGATTGGGGGCAGGAGGAGAAGGGGACAACCGAGGATGAGATGGCTGGATGGCATCACTGACTCGATGGACATGAGTCTGAGTGAACTCCGGGAGTTGATGATGGACAGGGAGGCCTGGCGTGCTGCGATTCATTGGGTCGCAAAGAGTCAGACACGACTGAGCGACTGAACTGAACTGAACTGATACAACACAGTGAGTCAATATTTCTATATGTTACAAAAATGATCACAATGATAAGTCTAGCTACCATCTATCACCAGGCAAAGATGTTAAAGATGTTAAAGTGATACTGGCTGTACACTTCATCTGTGTGACTTATTTCTTTTATAACTGGAAGTCTATACCTCTTAATCTCCCTCACTATTTCTTATGGTATTTGTTTTCTCTGTCTGATTTATTTCATTTAGCATAATACACTCTGGGTCCATCCATATTGTCACAGATGGCAAGATTTTATTCTTTTATGGCTGAGTAATATTCCATTTATCTTGGTATAAATACACACACACAGACATATATATATCACTATTTTTTTATCCATTTATCTAACAATTGGAACATAGATTGCTTCCATATCTTGGCTTTTATAAATAATGTTGCAAAAATATAGGGGTGCACATATAAAACTATAAGGCTGATGCTTTTATTTTTCTTTTTTTGGACAAATCCCCAGAAGTGGAATTGCTTCCTAATACGGTAGCTCTGTTTTAAATTATATATTTGAGGAACGTCCATATATTTTTCCATAGTTGGTATACCAATGTACATTTCCACCAAATGTGTAACAGTGTTCCTTTTTCTCCACATCCTCACCAACACTTGCCATTTGTTGTCTTTTTTTATTATAACCATCTGACAGCTATAAGGTGATATTTCATTGTGCTTTTGATTTTCATTTCCTGGATAATTAGTGATACTGAGCATTTTTTCATGTATCTTTTGGCCATTTTTTGAAATATGTCTGTTCAAGTCCTCTGCTTATTTTTAAATCAAGTTGGTTTTTGATATTGAGTTGTATGAGTTCCTCATATATCTGGGATGTTAACCCTTTATCTGATATATCTTTTGAAAGTTTCTTCCACTCAGTAGGCTGTCTTTTCATTCTGTTGATAGTTTCCTTCACCATTCAAAGACTTTTCAGTTTGATGTACTCCCGTTTGTTTATTTTTGGCTTTGTTTCTCTTGCTTGGGGAGATAGATCCAAAAAAAGTATTGCTAAGAACAAAGTCAAAGAGCCCCCATGTTTCCTTGTGGGAATTTTGTGGATTCAGGTTTTATATTTGATTCCTTAAATAATTTTGAGTTTATTTTTGTATATGGTGTAGCAAAGAAATTAGATTATTTTGCATGTAGCTGTCGAGTTTTATCGAAGAGGCTTTCTTTTCCCCTCTGCATATTCTTGCCTCCTTTGCCATAGACTGATTGACCATGAAAGTATGAATTTATTTCTGGCCTCTCTGTTTTGATTCATTGATTTATGTGTTTGTTTTTATGCCAGTACCATACCGTTTGATTACTGTCACTTTGTAGTATAGCCTGAAGTCAGGAGACATGAAATTTCAAGCATTTTTCTTCTTTCTCAAGATCGTATTGAAGAGGGTTTTTTAATCATAAATGGATATTGAATTTTGTCACAGGGTTTTTCTGCATCTATTGAGATGATCCCAGGGACGGGGGAGCCTGGTGGGCTGCCGTCTGTGGGGTTGCACAGAGTCAGACACAACTGAAGTGACTTAGCAGCAGCAGCATTGAGATGATCATATTTTTATTCTTGAATTTGTTAATGTGGTGCATGACACGGAGTTGTTTGTGGATACTGAACATACTTGTATCCCTGGGATAAATTCCACTTAATCATAGTGTATAATCCTTTTCATTTAATGTTGACTTTGGCTTGGTAATACTTTGCCATTTTTGCATTTGCATTCACTAGTCACTTTGACCCTTATTTTTGTGGTATCTTTGTCTACTTTTTGTATCAAGATGTTGCTGGCCTTGTAGAATGACTTCAGAAATGTTTCTTTCTCTCTAATTTTCTGGAATAGCTCAAGAATGATACATATTAATTATTCTTTAAATGCACAGTAGAACTTACCTGTGAAGTAATCTGGTCCTGGACTTCCATTTATTGGGAAGATTTTTAAATTATTGACTCAGTTTCATTAATGGTAATTGGTCTGCTCATATTTTTTATTTCTTCCCAGTTCAGTTTTGAGAGTTTGTACATTTCTAGGAATTTATTTCTTCTAGGTTTTTCATTTTATTGGAGTATAATTGTTTGTAATAATGTCTTATAATGTATTTCTGTAGTGTCAGTTGTAACTTTTTTTCTCATTGATGATTTTTTATTGGGCCCACTTTTTTTGATAAGCCTGGCTAAAAGTTCTTCATTTTTGTTTATCTTATCAAAGAACCAGCTTAGTTTTATTGATCTTTTCTACTTATTTGTAAGCCTCTATTTCATTTACTTATGCTCTGATCTTTATTACTTCTTTCCTTTGACTAATTTGAGTTTTGTTTCTTCTTATTATTCTTCTAGGTTTAAAGTGAGGTTGTTTATTTGAGATTTTCCTTGTTTTCTGAGGTATGCCTGTATTGCTATAAACTTCCCTCCTATAAATGCTTTTGTTTGGTTTTATAGATTTCAGATCATTGTGTTTCTGTCTTCATTTGCTCCAGATAATTTTTGATTCCTTTTTTGATTTCTTCAGTGACCAGTTGGCTGTTTAATAGCATATTGTTTAACTTCCACATGTTTGCTTGCTTTTAAGCTTTTGCTTTCTGCAGTTTTTTTTTCCTTGAAGCTGATTCTAGTTTCAGTGATGTGGTCAGAAAAAAAGTTTGATATCATTTCAGTCTTCTTACATTTATTGAGCCTTGCTTTGTGGCCTAGAATGTAATCTATCCTGGAGTATGTTGTATGTTCCATGTGCAGTTGAAAAATGTGTATTCTACTGTTCGAAATTTGAATGTTTTATATATATATATATATATATATAAAACTTATGTATATAAATGTGTGTGTGTGTGTGTGTGTATAACATGTCATTTAAGTATGATGTTTCCTTATTGATTTTATGCCTGGATGATCTTTCCACCTTTGTAAGTGGGTTGTTAAATTCCCTACTTTGTTACTGTCAATTTCTCCCTTTCTATCGGTCAGTTAATATTTGCTTTTTGTGTTTATGTGCTCCTGTATTGGACACAGATATATTTACAATTGCTGTATATTTCTCTTGGATTATTCTTTTTTCATCATGTAATATCCTTCTTTGTATCTGTTACAGTCTGTTTATAAATCTATTTTGTCTGATGTAAGTATTGCTTTCCAAGCTTTCTTTTCATTTCATTTGCATGAACTATCTTTCTCCATCTCCTCACTTTCAGTGTGTGTCTTTAGATCAGGAGTGACTCTCTTGCAGCATCATATTTTTTCATCCATTCATCCATTCTATGTCTATCTTTTATTTATTCATGTTTTGACCACTCCATGTGGTAGGTGGGATCTTTCTCAACCAGGACCAGGAATTAAACCCTACCCCCTGCAGTGGGAACAATGAACCTTAACCACTGGACCACCAGGGAAGGCCCATCCGATGTCTTTTGATTGAAACATTTAGTCCATTCACAGTTAAAGTTCATATGTATGTACTTATTGCCATTTCATTGTGTTCTGATTGTTTTTATAGTTCTTCTCTGTTTCTTTCTTCTCTTGCTCTTTTCCCTTGTGATCTGATGACTGTCTTTATGTTTGGATTCTTCCTCTTTATTTTTTTGTGTATTTATGGAAAATTTTTGTTTGAGGTTACCATGAGGTTCATATATTGTTGTTTAGTTGCTAAGTCATGTCCAACTCTTTTGTCATCCACGGATTGCCAGGCTCTTCTGCCCATGAGATTTCCCAGGCAAGAATACTGGAGTGAGTTTCATTTCCTACTCCAAGGGATCTTCCTGACCCAGGGACTGAACCCATGTCTCCTGCATTGGCAGGTGGATTCTTTACCACTGAGCCACCAGGGAAGCCCAGAGGTTCATATATACTAACCCATGTATATAACTACCTATTTTGATGATTCTTTAAGTTTAAACACATTCTAAAAGCCCTAAATTTTTACTCCTTCTGCCACATTTTATGTTTTGATGTCAAATTTTATGTATTTTGTGTATCTTTTAACTACTATTATAGATATAGATGATTTTACTACGTTTTTACTTTTAACCTTCCTTCTAGCTTTATAAGTGGCTAATCCACTACCTTTACTATATGCTTTCTATTACCAGTGAGATTTTTTTTCTGTCATAATTTTTATTTCTAGCCGGCCTTTTCTTCCACTTGGAGAGGCCCCTTTAACACTTCTTGAAAGGCTGATTCAGTGGTGAACTCCTTCAGCTTTTGATCTTATGTAAAATTCTTTATCTCTCCTTAAATCTGAATGATAACCTCACCAGGTAGAATACTCTTATTTGTAGGAGATTTTGCCTTTCATCACTTTGAATGTATCATGCAAATCTGGTTTGCAGTTTCTGCTGAAAAGACTTATGGTACTTCCCTTGTATGTAACTGGTTATTTTTTTCTTGCTGCTATTAACATTCTCTTTTTATTGGAATATAATTACTTTGCAATATTGTACTAGTTTCTGATTCTGTTTTCATCTTTAATTTTTGACATTTTATTGGTGTGGATATGTTTGTGTTCTCCAAAATGGAATGTCTCCATCTTGAAGAAGCAGACTTAAGTAGGAAATGTGCTATGGAGTCCAACAGCACCTTCCCTTCCGGCCACCAGAACCAGGTGTTTCAGGGGTTTTCCTGTGTAGGCTATGTACACCTTTCTGTTTTGGAGATACTGCTTGCTGTCAGCACACTGGAATGCTGTGCTGGCCCTCGGCCTGGCTGATTGCAAGGCCCTGCTTTGTGCTGTTGCTGCGGGTATGCTGCAGGGTCAGAACAATCTCCTGGCACAGCTGGTTTTGGGGCCCAGAGGCATGTAATTACTGGAAACTTACTGGTTGGCAGGCAGAGCCCCAGTGCAGCTGGCTGAGAATCTCAATGTCACATGACCACTGGTGAGTAGTACAGGCCCCCAGCCCAACTGACTGGAGCCCAGTGGCATGCAGCTGGTACAGGGGTAGGTAGTGGGGTAGGCCCCTGGCATGGCGGAGTATGGGGCCTGGTGGCATGCAAATGCTACAAGCACGCTGGTAGGTAGGACAAACCCTAGTACTGATACACTAGAGGGAGGACTCCACAGTGACACCCACCAGCACTTGTGTGTGCATGGTAGAATGTGGTCACAAAAATGGCTACCTCTAGTGTCTCAGTCCCTGTGAGGAGTCTCAGATGCCTCCTGCCCCTCCAGGAAGTTGTCCAACGTAAACAAGTAAGTCTAACATCAGTGCCTTTCAAACTGCTGACTCTGCGCGGAAACTCGGAGCAAGTGAGGTTTTGCCCTTTAAGAACAGAAGCCCAGTTTCCTACAGGCCTTGGGCTCCTCCAAGTGTAAGCCCTTCCAGTGTTCAGAGTCAGATGTTTTGAGAGCTTCTCTTCCTGGTGCAGGACTCCAGGCTGAAGAGCACAATGTAGGGACTGGACTCCTCAATCTCAGAGAACCTCAGTGATTGTCACTTTCTCCTGCGTGTGTATTACTACCCCGAGGGTGTGTGTCCTGACTGCATCATGTCTCTATCACTGTTATCCATTTCACTGTGGCTCCGTTTACATATCTTTAGTTGTGGGAAAACTTTACTGCTTTTCATCAGGTTGTTCTCAGAGACAGGTGCTCTATAAGTTGTTGTGATTTGCCCGTTAGAGGAAATAAGCTCAGGATCTTCCTACTCTGCCTTCTTGATCTAATGGTGAGATTCTTTCCTGCAGAGTCAAAAAGTCTTGAAGACCAGGGTGGAAATTGTTGCAAGAAATTTGAGTCTGTGGACTTCTAGTTCTTACAAGAAACTATTTTGTTTTGGTAATATTTGGACACTAAGTAAATACTTACTAAAGAACAAATTGCTTAATTAATTTTCACTCAGTGTATTTCCTCATTGACTCTTTCGGCTAAATTAACAAGATTTGCCAAAGGTTAGCTTTGGTTGCTTCCAGGACAATGCCTCTTTAGTATGTCTATGTACAAATGCAGTAATAGTTGCAATCCTGTTTGTTTGTTTTTTTTAATATTTATTGGTGCATATTGCTTTATAATGTTGTGTTCATTTCTGCAGTACAGTATATTGAATCAGTTATATGTATGCATATATCCCCTCTTTTTTGCATCTCCTCTCCATTTAGGTCACCACGGAGCATTATTCTACTAGGCAAATATCCTCTGAGTTTGGGAAAATTCTTAAATACATTATATACTGGAAAATAGAAATTAAATGCATAAAATATAGTGGACAGGATTGAGAAAGGTCAGATGAATAATCCTAGGCTTCGGTCTCTTCATCTCCCTCAGAAATGTCTAACAGCAGAGCATGGTAGAATATAGGTGCTGCCCTTGGCTAAGTAGAGTCTTCAGCCCCAGACACTTCACTCCTCATTACTCGCTCAACATTCTGCCAGGAAAAAACCCTGGATGACAAAGGTGTGTAATGCAAGTGTGATTCACCTCTGTTCTTATGATAGTAAAAATTTGTCTGAAAAGGAGAGTTTAGTCATTATGTCAAATTTTCTTAATTTCAAAATTTAGTTTTCTAAAATTTCAAAAGGCTTATTTATCTGGCTGTTGTTACAGACCTCCACTTTCAACTAAATAGACCAGATATGGTTGCTAATGTTGATGACAACAAATATAAATCTTGTAATCAACCTATTTACAGTAATATCTATTCAGCAGCTTTTTAAATAAAACACATATAGAGTCTAAGGAATAGTCTGAATGCTATAAATTAATAGGTGAATTAGTTAATTCATCGCAAGTGTCATTCATGGTGATGGGGAACTCCATGACTCTAAAGAAACCGTGGGAGCCAGCACGCTTGAATTGTTCACATTCATTTCACTGAATTTAGAGGTGTAGGGCGAGCTTTCAACGTTTTCTCTGAATTTTATTAATATCCCTAGAAGACTGACATATGAAAACTGTAGCCAAGATATTAAAAAGATACATATAACTAGGGTGCAGGCAATCTTACCAGGCCTGTCAAGATGCACAAACACTGGCACACTTCTGAGTTCTTTGGGAGGTGAGCACACGGGTGGAATAGAGAGTTCTCTGACAGGGTTCACAATCATCTCAAACTTTCACAGATCAAATGCTGACAAATACGAGACGAGGTTTCCCAAGATGTCCCAAACATCCCTTAGACAGCTGAAGACAAAACTGTATTTCACTCTATTGTCTTAAAAACTAATTTCAAAATAAAATTTAGCCTGAAGGTCTTGTATAAAAACTTATACAATTTCTTCACTTTTCTGAATAATGCATTTTTGTTCATTACAAATTAATTTAATTCCCATGGCAGATCAGGACATCATTTATGGTTTAAGAAAATTGGGGGGAAAAAAAGGTCAGACAAGAGTTAGATGTGGTAGTGGAAAAATATCTGGCCGGTATATTTCATGGAATGTTTTGCAATCGCTTTTAAAATCTCTGGAAAGCTAGTCCTGAAGAACTTTATAGAAATTAAGGAGTTATTGGCAAGGCCTCTTGACTGAGACAGCTCAGTGGAAATATACCAATCCCAAAAAACAATAATTTAAGTTCTTCCTCTTCTTTTTCTAAGGATCGCCTGCCATCTAGTGGATGCATCACAGTCGTCATGAATTGCTTTCCTGAAAACAATCAATAGTACTCATTGGAATAAAGTAACAATGTTTTAAAAAACTAAGAACATTGATTGATTTGCGAATATTGAAGAATCCTTGCATCCCTGGAATAAAGCCCACTTGGTCATGGTGTATGATCTTTTTAATGTGTTGTTGGATTCTGATTGCTAGAATTTTGTTGAGGATTTTTGCATCTATGTTCATCAGTGATATTGGCCTGTAGTTTTCTTTTTGTGTGGCATCTTTGTCAGGTTTTGGTATTAGGGTGATGGTGGCCTCATAGAATGAGTTTGGAAGTTTACCTTCCTCTGCAATTTTCTGGAAGAACTTGAGTAGGATAGGTGTTAGCTCTTCTCTATATTTTTGGTAGAATTCAGCTGTGAAGCTGTCTGGACCTGGGCTTTTGTTTGCTGGAAGATTTCTGATTATAGTTTCAATTCCCATGCTTGTGATGGGTCTGTTAAGATTTTCTATTTCTTCCTGGTTCAGTTTTGGAAAGTTGTACTTTTCTAAGAATTTGTCCATTTCTTCCACGTCCATTTAATTGGCATGTAATTGCTGGTAGTAGTCTCTTATGATCCTTTGTATTTCTGTGTTGTCTGTTGTGATCTCTCCATTTTCATTTCTAATTTTATTGATTTGATTTTTCTCTCTTTGTTTCTTGATGAGTCTGGCTAATGGTTTGTCAATTTTATTTATCCTTTCAAAGAGCCAGCTTTTGGCTTTGTTGATTTTTGCTATGGTCTCTTTTGTTTCTTTTGCATTTATTTCTGCCCTAATTTTTAAGATTTCTTTCCTCCTACTAACTCTGGGCTTCTCCATATCTTCCTTTTCTAGTTGCTTTAGGTGTAGAGTTAGGTTATTTATTTGACTTCTTTCTTGTTTCTTGAGGTGTGCCTGTATTGCTATGAACTTTCCTCTTAGCACTGCTTTTATAGAGTCCCACAGGTTTTGGGTTGTTGTGTTTTCATTTTCATTCATTTTTATGCATATTTGTCCAACATCACTCATTATCAGAGAAATGCAGATCAAGACCACAATGAGGTACCATTTCACACCAGTCAGAATGGCTGCGATCCAAAAGTCTACAAGTAATAAATGCTGGAGAGGGTGTGGAGAAAAGGGAACCCTCTTACACTGTTGGTGGGTATGCAAACTAATACAGCCACTATGGAGAACAGTGTGGAGATTCCTTTAAAAGTTGCAAATAGAACTGCCTTATGACCCAGCAATCCCACTGCTGGGCATACACACCGAGGAAACCAGAATTGAAAGAGACACGTGTACCCCAATGTTCATCGCAGCACTGTTTATAATAGCCAGAACATGGAAACAACCTAGATGTCCATCAGCAGATGAATGGATAAGAAAGCTGTGGTACATATACACAATGGAGTATTACTCAGCCATTAAAGAGAATACATTTGAATCAGTTCTAATGAGGTGGATGAAACTGGAGCTGATTATTTAGATTGAAGTAAGCCAGAAAGAAAAACACCAATACAGTATACTAACACATATATATGGAATTTAGAAAGATGGTAATGATAACCCTGTATGTGAGACAGCAAAAGAGACACAGATGTATAGAACAGTCTTTTGGACTCTGAGGGAGAGGGAGAGGGTGGGATGATTTGGGAGAATGGCACTGCACTGAAACATGTATATGTAAGAAACGAATCACCAGTCTATGTTCGATGCAGGATACAGGATGCTTGGGGCTGGTGCATGAGGATGATCCAGAGAGATGTTATGGGGTGGGAGGTGGGAGGGGGATTCAGGATTGGGAACTCATGTACACCCGTGGCGGATTCATGTCAATGTATGCAGAGTACATCATGAGAAACACTGGACTGGAAGAAACACAAGCTGGAATCAAGATTGCCAGGAGAAATATCAATAACCTCAGATATGCAGATGACACCACCCTTATGGCAGAAAGTAAAGAGTAGCTAAAAAGCCTCTTGATGAAAGTGAAAGAGGAGAGTGAAAAAGTTGGCTTGAAGCTAAACATTCAGAAAACAAAGATCATGGCATCCAGTCCCATCACTTCATGGGAAATAGATGGGGAAACGGTAGAAACAGTGTCAGACTTTATTTTTTTGGGCTCCAAAATCACTGCAGATGGTGACTGCAGCCATGAAATTAAAAGACGCTTACTCCTTGGAAGAAAAGTTATGACCAACCTAGATAGCATATTCAAAAGCAGAGACATTACTTTGCCGACTAAGGTCCGTCTAGTCAAGGCTATGGTTTTTCCTGTGGTCATGTATGGATGTGAGAGTTGGACTGTGAAGAAGGCTGAGCGCCGAAGAATTGATGCTTTTGAACTGTGGTGTTGGAGAAGACTCTTGAGAGTCCCTTGGACTGCAAGGAGATCCAACCAGTCCATTCTGAAGGAGATCAACCCTGGGATTTCTTTGGAAGGAATGATGCTAAAGCTGAAGCTCCAGTACTTTGGATACCTGATGCGAAGAGTTGACTCATTGGAAAAGACTCTGATACTGGGAGAGATTGGGGGCAGGAGGAGAAGGGGACGACCCAGGATGAGATGGCTGGATGGTGTCACAGACTCGATGGACGTGGGTCTGAGTGAACTCCGGGAGATGGTGATGGACAGGGAGGCCTGGCGTGCTGCGATTCATAGGGTTGCAAAGAGTCGGACACGACTGAGCGACTGAATTGAGCTGATGGCAAAACCAATACAGTACTGTAAACTAAAGTAAAAAAAAAAATTTTTTTTAATAAAAATAAAATAAATGAAAAACTAAGAACAGGGCAGGAGCTTGTACTATGGCCCACCCCCCAGAATAAACCATATCTCAGCGGAAAACTTAAAAGAATCATGGCGGAGTCTTTTCTTACCAAGACTGTAAAAAACAGATTAATTTTGTGCTGGACTAATCAAAAACCAATCCCATTAAATCCAAGCAAAATCAAAGTAAGTTAAAAAAGAAAATTGCTATTTTTTCATATTTTCTTTGTGTGTTATTTGTATTAATTCAATAAATTTATTTTGCTTCAACATACTATAATATTAACATTTGTGCCAAAAATCATGTAATCAACAATTTTTTATTGAGCAACTCCAAAGATCTATGCCATGGGAAACACAAAAGAAGGAAAAGATGTAAGCCCAGCATTTACATTTACAATGCAGTCAGGGAGAGAAAAATAACCCAAACGCAGCAGTTAGCAACTATGCCAACTTAAGTGATCCAAAGGAAGGAAAAAAGATCCATGAGAAGGGGAGAAACTGGGGAAAGCTTGTAATGAGACTTTAGGTGTATTTTGAATATAGTTTGGAGACAAATGATCAAATCCCTGGGCCTGGAGACAGTGAAGAAGTGTTTTGTAGGAAGGGAGATTTATGTCTTAACATAAAGAGAGGGAAAATGGATCTTAATGATATAGACTCAAGGAAGTGGCCTACAAATATGGGCCATTTTGTATGCTGATCAAATATCACCTGAGCAAAATTTGTGAAGATCTTTATGAAAAAGATAAAGTATAATTGCTACTACCATGTGAGTCATTAGACCCTTCCTCATTTGCCCTCAGTTCAGCAACAACTAGGGCTTCCCTGGTGGCTCAGACAGTAAAGAATTTGCCTGCAATGAAGGAAACCTGGGTTAGATCCCTTGTCAGGAAGATTCCCTGAAGAAGGGAATGGCTACCCACACCAGTATTCTTGCCTCGAAAATTCCATGGACAAAGGAGCCTGGCAGGCTACAGCCCATGGGATTGCAAAGAGTCAAACCAAGTGACTAACACTTCAAGCAACAACTGGCTAGTTGTAGATGGAACGAAATTCTTGTAATTGAACTCTAAGAATACTCCTGCAAGCCTTCCTATTAACCAAAGAGAGACTCCTGATTGCCAGACTCTTGAATCATCTTCAAAAGGAAACATGAGTTTATAGAGCCAGGTATGTCAGTGAAGTTCCCACTCATCCCTCCCAGGGTTGCCTGTGCCAAAGGGTGGGGTCAGGCTCCCCTTTGGAGACTCAGGCTGCTCCCACATCCTAACTAAGGGCCACCAACTATGCCTTCATTCCCCCCAAAAATGGCTTTTGTTACTTCTAACTATTGTTCATCTCATTTTAACATGAATTTAAGCATACCTTACCTACAAAGGCAATGGCACCCCACTCCAGCACTCTTGCCTGGAAAATCCCATGGACAGAGGAGCCTGGTGGGCTGCAGTCCATGGGGTCGCTAAGAGTCAGACACAACTGAGTGACTTCACTTTTACTTTTCACTTTCATGCATTGGAGAAGGAAATGGCAACCCACTCCAGTGTTGTTGCCTGGAGAACCCCAGGGATGGGGAAGCCTCTGGGCTGCCGTCTATGGGGTCACACAGAGTCAGACACGACTGAAGTGACTTAGCAGCAGCGGCAGCAAGTATACCTTAAATTTTAAAGGAATTATTCATCCTACAGCTTAAATTTTCCTGTTCTCATCTACCCTTTCTTTGACTTTGAGGGTCATTTGAGGTCTCATTTATAGGGTCTAAATAATAATAATAATAATTACCATGTTTTTTCCAATATATATACTTCTTAAATTCTTTTAGCTATAAAATAAATTTTCATAATCATAAATCAGGGTTTTACTAATGAAAGCCCTGTAAGATTACTGTTGCCTTACTTTTATTGATTTTCAGAGAGATTATGCAAATTGCACATTACACAGAAAGAAACAAGGTAGGGATTTTATTCTAGATCTTTCTAATTTCAAATCTTGCCTCTGCATGTTGTTTATTATATGGATTCTACTGCTCCCTACTAAGGAAAACATTTTAAAGTAAGATTTGATCTTTTGACCTTCCTCTGTTGAAGCTGTAGTCTCTAGACATAGTTCCTCACAAGTCACAAGCCTTGATTTAATCAGATGAATTAAATAAGGGAAAAGACCTTTAAGGTCAGGGAGTATAACTTCCTGCAAAGAATGGAATTTTTCCCTATGTAGCATTTATTGTTCCAAACACATTTATAATAAATAACACATTTTCCTATTGCATGAAAAAAAGGAAAGTCACTCACTTATGTCTTACTCTTTATGTCCCCATGGACTGCTGCCTGCCAGATTCCTCTGTCCATGGAATTTTCCAGGGAAGAATACTGGAGTGGGTAGCCATTTCCTTCTCCAGGGGATCTTCCCAACCCAGGGATTCAACCCAGGTCTCCTGCATTGCAGGCAGATGCTTTAACATTTGAGCCACCAGGGAAGCCCCTATTGCATACCCCTCATGAAAAATATCCTGCCAGTATCCAAGATTGCCTCATAAAGACCATCAAATATTTCCCATCTCCCATCTCAAGACTTGCTGCTAGAGTTGCCCATCCTCTAACTTCTCTTACTTACTAGATGGAAGTGTTCTGCTATTTCTTCTCAGGAGAATCATTTCTTCAGTGCTTAAACTGTCACTTGACTCCAGAGGAGGGATAGAGGTGAAGGGACTCTCTGTCACGAATAAAGACTTTGAAAAAGAGCAAAGTGACCTGAAACCAAACCTGAGGCGATGCTGGTATCCTCAGGAGTCATGTGAGCACTCACATTTCTGGCAAACACTTGCTCCTAATTTTTTTTAGGAAAGGGGAGTAGGGAAGGGCCCACATGACCGCCCTGGTCCTCATGGAACTACTGACTGACCCATTGAAATAGCACAAGGCATTCCTAAGGAAGGAAGGAATTCCTGCAGAGAAGAAAGTTCTGGTTGCCTTTGAGTATCTCCCAAACATTAAAAGAACATTTCACTGGGCCACAACCACAAGAATTACCCTGAAAATCAATTTGTACCATGTCCCAGACAACTTCTACCAGATTGAGGGTAGTTCAAGGTTCTTCTAGGAAATGAACCTAAAAGTCAGAGAAGCAGACTGTACCACTGGCTTCTCCTAATTAAGCAAAAGATTTACAAAATGTATTGGAGATTTAGAGGAGTTCATTGAAACTTGCAATAACGTTAAGTATACACCTCAGTTTGAGAGGGACACTAGGTCAACGTGGGGTGTTAACCGCTTTGGTGACACTGGTCTGCAAGGAGACGTCAGAGAAGATCCTGGAAATGAAAGCCAGATTGGAGCACAAGGCAAAAGCTGCTGCTACCTCTGCCGTGGAGCATCCAGGGACCCTGTCTACTAATGATCTAGTCTGCAATTCAGAAAATTTAAAATATTTTCTGAACTATAATTCTGGCAGAGGATGGGAGGTGAGGTAGGGAGAACCCACAGTTGAAGCCTGCCATGCTGGGAACTACTGAAAATCTGTAAAGAAGTAGCTTAACAGTAGCTAAGAGTGTATAGAGTCACACAACTCTGGGTTCAAATACTAACTCTGCTATTTACAACCCAGGAGAAATAACTTAATGTCTCAGAACCTCACTATCTAAAAACTGGAATGCTATGAGGATATCCCAGAAATAACGTCTGGAAGGACTTAGCACGCTGTCCAGTGCATTCTGCTTGCTCAATCAGAGATAGAGGCGGCTGTTGGGGTTATGGCCATCACTAATTGCCCACTGACCAAAACAGAAGCAGTGTCTAAAAATACTAAGCTAGAAAAGCAGGGCCTTTTTGCTCCACCTTTACCAACCAAAGCACCCCCCTTCCAACATTCCAAAAGCCTGCTTGCTATCTCACTCATCTATTGCCCCAGAGTCACATCCAATAGGCCATTCCAATCCATTCACATACAAAGTCAGCTTCAAGTCCCTAAAAGGTACTGCTGATACCCCCAGACCTCCTATTGTACAATTTGTTAAAGGCTCACCAGGCAAAGACACCAGGGGCAAGCTGTGGTCTGACAAACAGATTTATTGACTAGACGGGTCAAGGGAGGGCACTCCTGAGCTACCATGGAACAACAACAAAGCTCAACAAGGAGGCAGGAAGAGAGAAGACTCTTCCAAAGTTTGATTTCTGTGAAAAGAGAATCTAAGGGAAGTAGGGACTGTGTTGGCTGCTATTTCTGGGACAAGACAAGGGGAAATGGGTAACTAAGGACTGGATGCTGTCATGGAGGCATCCAGCATGTCATGGACGAGAGCAAGGTCAGCTTTGCAATTAAATATCCCCAGGAACTGTTGCTGTTGTTTACTCACTAAGTCATTTCTGACTCCTTGTGACCCTGTAGACTGTAGCCCTCCAGACCGTAGCCCTCCAGACCCCTCTGTCCATGGAAGTCTCCAGGCAAGAATACTAGCATGGGGTACCATTTCCTTCTCCAGGGTATCTTCCCAGTGCAGGGACTGAACCTACTTCTCCTGCATTAGCAGACAGTTTCTTTACCACTGAGGCACCAGAGAAACCCATCCACAGGAATAGATGTGTATAAAAAGCAAGTCTGGGTGCATCATTCATAAAAGGCAGTCACTGAAAGACAGGCGCGTGACAAAGCACGTGATAGCTGTTATAGGCCCTAGGGGGGAACCATGTCTCCTCTTGATTTTTTGATTGGCTTAACTGGGTCTGTCCTCCCAGCCTGGTGAACCACAGAGCTGCTTTACCCTTTTTCTCACTGAGACGGTTTTCACTCTTTCAGTCCTGAATACATCTTTCCTCTTTTGAAGTTGCCTCTAGAACTATGAGTGGGGTTGCTGGGAATCCTCTACTATTTCTGCAGCTTTTTGTTGAGTCTAAAGCTATTCTAAAAGAAAGGTTATTGAAAAAAACAAAAAGCGGCTTCCTACGCAAGACCTGATAATGCTTCTCACAGGCACTGTGTCACAGAAAAGTCACTCCATACCAGGTTTTAATGCCTAAAATCCTTGGTTCTTCCTCATTTTCAGCCAAAATCTGTTTTGTTCCTAATCTCCTCTTCCAAGGTCCCAGATAAATCTCTGTGAAGCTGCAAGTTTATCTTCTTTGCCAAGATAGCTTTTTAAAATATGATGGTTTTACCCTAAGACTCTTCAAAGTAAGTCTCCACCTCAATCTCCTCCTCCCCAATCTTTGCTTTCACATCAAGTGCCTAGCAACCCTCTTTGCAGAGAAGGCACCCATTGGACAGAGCCCTCTGGCATGGCCTGACCCCATCTGTGTGGGAATCCCTGGCATGGTAAGGAACATTCCCACTCACTCTTCTCAGCAACGGCTCATTCTGTTGACTCGTTGCACTTGTGGAAGCTAAAATCCCCTACATCTTTCCCTTTGGAACTGGGGCAAGTCAGCTGTCCTCTCCACCTTCCTAAACTCACGTGGTTTAAGCCAACATAGAACTTTACTGACAATACTCATCTTGTACGTTTTTCTCTGTCAACACTGCAACAGAAGAGAAGAGAACCGAGAATCAGAAATTCTGGGTGCAGATTCCAGTTCTCCAACTACTTCCAAGTCTTTAAGCAAGTCATTCTACTCCTCAGAGTGTAGCTCCTTTGCTTGCAAAACAACTGTGTTGCCATTAGACAACGTCTGAGATCTCTTCATGTCTCTTACATCACTATATATTAGGATCAGTCTATTTTACTATGTTTCATCATTTTACTGATGAAGAAACTGACTCAGGGGAATCCATTCATTTGCCCAAAATGGTATAGTTCCAGGATTGTAGCCAGCACTGTCAGGATCTTCCCCTTCTCAAAACAGCCTGCCCTTGACCTTGTTCGGTTCTCTTGCATGATTGATCTCTCCTCTGCTTCTGCACACAAGGCTATCAAGAACTTTCTTAGTCTGGGGGAAAACTGTCTGCTTCTGGGTAACGGCACTGGCTTTTCCCTCCTGCTTCTCCCCTTCACCACCCACCTGCCCAGGAAGCCATATGTACCCCGTGTGCATTTTCCTGTTCACTTGTTTCTTCAGCCTCTGAAAATCAGCCTCCCTTTCCTACATGCACTGAAACTGATCTCTCAGCTGGACACCCTGTGTTCAATCATTATCACCATTGACCTTTCTGGACCCATTTCCTTCTCCCTAGAGTTTCTTAAGGTTTTTGTTTGAACTTCTTTTTTTAGAAACCTTCAACTAATTATCTCTACACTAGTGACTCCCAAATCTGCACTACCAGTTCAGACATATGTGACAGAATAGCTTATTGTGATACTAGCCCCTGGTGTTTTCCTCTTTCTGCTACTCCAGAGGGACAGTGCGGACCTTAGAGATCCTGTAGAAGACTTTGCTGTGTGGAAATCTGAAAGCCCTACCCAGTCCAAATTCTGTCCAATGACTGTAGGCAGCCCTGGAGTAGACTTTGTCCCAGGCACTATTAAGAGCTAAACAGCTATAAAGCAGGTAAAAGTCCACAGTGATACTTAGCAGGAGGTCAGAGGGCTAGCAGGCATTTTGCCAAGCTCTCTCAAAAAAAGTACAAAAAATATTCTCTTTTCAGCTAGAAGAAGAAAAATTGATAAAGTGTAAGAGGAGGTCTGGTTACCTAGATGTGTAGATAAATATGGTTTGCTTTAGGGCCGACAACAGTTTTTAAAATCCTTGTCCATTTGCATGTCATGGAAACAGTCAAAACAATCCATATGACAACTTTTTACTGCAAACAAGAATGTGCTATGCACATTACTGAAGCAAAACAGAAACAGAAAGAGTGAAGTGAGAGGAGAGCTCAACCAAGGATTCAACACATTTAAATGAAAAAAAGAAGAAAAATTCTCTTCATTCAAAGATGTGCTTACAAATGCCATTTAACTGTCTTTCAATGTTTTGTGAAACAGATGGAAGCTTTATTTGGCATGAAGATTTAGATATAATATGAAACTGAAGGACCAAGTTTGGAAACCCAGAAATCCTGCCACAGCCACTTACTCCACTTCTCAGAACTGATATTCAATTAAAAAAAAAAAAACTATATTTAGACTTTTAAGAGACCACATCAATTTAATTTTATAGTACAATAAAAGCTAAAGGTTAAAATATTCTATAATCTGTCTATACATTCTTACATAAGGCTAAGAACATTTTAAAGATCTTTTTTCTATTTTCTAGAATACCCAGGCCTATGGAAGACAAAAGTTTGGTTAAAATCTGTACCACATGCTGCAATGTAATAGCTTTTTTTTTTTAAGTTAGGTCATGTATGGATTATTAAAGGAGTTTCATATTTCATTTCTCTTGAATTCATTTTTTCTCTGGGAAAGCACATTCATGGTAACAGGGCCATAATTAGAGAAGAATTTCCGGTGTCCCCTGCTGGTGGAACACTTCCTGCCTGAGATGGGCCTTGTTTTCCAGTCATGGGAGTACATTTCAAGATGTCAAACTAAAGGTAGGGTGGTGTGAATATGAAAATATTTTTTACCTAAACCAAATAACATCAGACCCAGGAGAAATTAGACTATGATTCTGACCATCCTAGGCAGAGAAAAAGTGAGAGGTGGTAAATTCAATTTAGGAAAGTAAGAAAGAGTGTGTGATGTGTTCAAGCAGAGATCAATCTAGAAACTACAAGTGCCCCTTAATATCCACTTTTCCCTTTCTTCCAGCATAACCTATTTTTAGCTATACACATGGCCACAGAGAATAGACACTGTGTTCCCAAGTAATTGGAGGTGTCTGTGTGATCCTTAAGCTCTACACAAGAAGACTAATGTAGAAGTTCTTGTGACAGCTTTTCAGGAATCTTTGGTAAGAAACAATTGATATTAACCCTATTCTGCTGTTGGAATACAAATTTCAGTGGCCAGATTTCCATCTAGACTATGAACATAGAAACCATTCCCTCTAATTGGTGGAACAAAAGCCTAGAGTCTCACACCTGAAGACTTTGTGGAGTGGAGCTCCATGCCTGCGCTTGACGGCTGGATTCATTTCCTAGGGCTGCCATCACACAACGGACACTCATGTATTCTTAGTTCTGGAGGCTAGAAATCCTATAGGTCAAGAGAGCCATGGTCTCTTCAGAGCCTCTGGGAAGCAACTCTTCCTTGCCTCTTCCTAGCCTCTTCCTAGCTTCTGGTGGTTGCCAATGAAAATGTAATTAAAGGTAAAATCTCCCAAGCCAGAAACATCTCTATAAATCAGAAGAGAAAGAAGCAGTGCTACTGTTGAATAAGCCTTAAGCCAGAATGTGATGCTCATTACAGGCAATCCACAAAGAAACTGCAAAGCCAGAAAGAAATCTCACCTTTAACAAAGCCAAGCAGACACAACCCATTCCATACGTGTTCTCAAGATCAACAGTGACTGGTCCTCAAGTAAAAGGACTTAACAACTCCTCCTGTCACACACAGTTCATCCTAGATTCACCTGATATACTGGAGTGGCCAGCTCTATTTGTTAATTGGCTTAATCGGAAAGGAAAATTAAGCTCATGTCATTATGGCAGGAGTGAGGGGCCTACAGAAGTGAAACTCCCCAAGGAACTGGGAGGCAGGGACATTATCTTCCTTAATGATCACACTTCAAGTCCTTGAGAAAGACATTTCTGAAGGTAGAGGGGTGGGGGTGTTTCTTTAGCTTTTAGAAAGATCCACATAATTTATACTTAATAACTTTCTAAAGTAAGTAAGAAAAGGAAACAGTGAGGGGGTTTCTCCCCTTATTTTCAAGTGAAGCTTTATTTCTAATCTGCATATGCATTGCACTGGGCAATTCTTGGCATTCCTTGGCTTGTAGACACCTCGTTTCCATCTCTGACTCCATCATTATGTGGTATTCTCCTTGTGTGTCTTTGTCGTTGTTGTTTAGTCGGTCATGTCTGATTCTTTGTGACATCATGGACTGTAGCTCAGCAGGCTCCTCTGTCCATGGAATTTTCCAAGCAAGACTGCTGGAGTGGGTTGCCACTGTGTGACTTTAAGTCCAAAATTCCCAGTTAGGGCACATCCTAAAACAATATGACATCATCTTAACTTGATAACGTATGAAAAAGTGAAAGTCACTTGGTCGAGTTCAACTCTTTGTGACCACATGGACTGTATACAGTCCATGGAATTCTCCAGGTCAGAATAATGGAGTGGGTAGCCTTTCCCTTCTCCTGGGGATCTTCACAACCCAGGGATCAAACCCAGGTCTCCCACATTGCAGGGAGATTCTTTACCAGCTGAGCCACCAGGGAAGCCCAAGAATACTGGAATGGGTTATCCCTTCTTCAGGGGATCTTCCCAACTCAGGGTTCAAACCAGGATTTCCTGCATTGCAGGCATATTCTTTACCAACTGAGCTACTAGGGAAGCCCTGACAATTATGCAAAGACCCTATTTCCAAATAAGTTTGTAGTCAAAGTTGCTAGGGAAGGGGGTTAGGACTTCAACACATCTTTGGGAGAAGAGTTTATACAATTTGATCCACAAAAATGGTGCACCTGAAAAATTCATGTTGGAGAAAAAAATTCTAACTTAAGGTTTTGGGTACTTACAGTCAACTAGTTCTCAGTTCTGGAAGAATTTGGTGACAAATTAAAGGCTCCCAACATCCTCTACTGAATCAGTGACCTCTCACATAGGGTGTAGGGGGCACTCTAGGAGATTCCCTGGCCAACTCCTTTGTCACTTATCCACCTCAACTCCACCCTTCAAGCACCAAATTGATTGCAGCCTTGAGGTGGTGTCTACATTTTATCTCTTCATCTGATATTTAAAACTGTTTAAGAGGAAAAATATAACCTTTTAATTTTTTAATTAGAAAGTCCTAGCAGACATATGCCAACTGTGGTAATGCTTTGAAGTAAATGAGCTTCAAAATGCAATCAAACTATCAATCAACAGATAAAAATTACTGACATGAAATCCTTGGCTCTTTTTACTAGGGAGAAGCAAGTGTTGAGAGCAGGAAAGTTTTTTAAAGGTCATATCTAGAATAATATGATTAAAGTAAAAGTAACTTGAAAAGATGATAAAATGGAAAACAGACTTAGACTTCTAAAATATTTAAATATTTAGAATTTATTACTAGACCAACTAGTGAAATCCTGAACATGCCATAACAACAAAACAAAAAACCCCTTTGTTTTGGCCCTGTGGTAATTCCAAATTGCCCGAGGCAGACGTATTCTTCTCTGCATTATAGAACAAAAATGCATGCCAGGACAGAAAAGTAAAAACTCAGAGTGAAAGCAGATCTGCAGAGGTAAAAGTGTGTAAGTTGTCCACATGGAGGTCATCCACAGGAAGAATGGAGAGAGAGAGCATCTGAGCTGAGCTTAGGAAATTCTTTTTCAAGCCCCAAAGTTTTCAGAAAAAAAGAATCTCAGAAATCTACCTTTTCACTGAATTGAATATCACCCATGTAAGGTCCAAAAAGATACAAGTAATAAAATTTGACAGTTCTCTATCTCAGATTCACAGCGATGCTAGAAAGCAGGTGACTGGTCAACAACCCATGAGCAGTACCACAAAACATGCTGTGGCAGAGATGGTGAACCTCGATGCACGCTGGGCAATGTTAACAAGTCTACTCAGTGCATTATGAATGCTTTCCATATACTTCACATTGAAGCAAATACTACAAAAGACAACAAAAGCAACCATATTTATAAACAGCTCGGTAAGTCTGGTGTTACTACCAACCCTTTACAAGTGAGATCTTCATAGTAAAGTAAGTGAAGCCCCTCAGGGATCTGTTCAGCTCCCCATCTCGCCTTATCCTCACCGTTACCATCCCCAAAGGATACAGCATTGGAAATAAACTTGCCAGAGTGAGCCAAATGTCAAGAACTGAAAAGAGGAGCCAGAGAAATTAACTCTTAGAAGAGCTGAGCCAAGGCAAGAAAAAACAATGGCACTGAGAGGAAAAGTAACACAGGAAGTTAAGTCAAGACTGGAGATGAAGGCTGGGTGGCAGTGACTCTGTGAATGCCGCTGGGTGGCTACCCTGTGCGGGTCAGCAACCTGTGATGCAATCAAGCTTGACTGACGAGTTGAATGTGCCCGTTTTCTACCACCATCCAACCTGTCATATGACAGCAGGGAAAGGCTGATGTTTTCTCAGGTCCATCTTTGGAAAAACTGCCTTACAGTCCAGGGCTCATTTAAGTTCAGCAAGAGGCTCCAGATATGTTTCTTCAGTGTGCATCTCTGAAGGCCCACCAGTCCACCTGGATCGGTTCTCTTTAAAAGACACTCCCAGCTCATCTCCTCTCTCTCTCTGGAATCTCACGGCCAAGAGTCCATTTCTGGCAACTCCTATTCTAGCTTCTCTGCCCTGACGACTAGGAGTGGATGTGAGATTGGAAAGAAATAGGGAAGCTAAAGATCAGAAGGCGCAGGACTGACTCTTTGCTCCATGGAACTCCATGCAGGAATGCTTTTCTTGACCACAGAAAAAGACCCTAACTTCATTCTACTTCCAATTACTGCCCTGTGTTTCCAGATCTTGATGGACAAGGCCACAGAAGCATTTCATGGAAAATAGGGATTTTGCATAGGTTGACCTGGTTTACCATCTTTCTTATTCTAAATTTAGGTACAGAAATCCTCAATAGTGACAATCACAAATACTTCAGCCAGGATCACTCACACCTTCTGCAAATTCTAAGCTTCACTTACCTTTCAATCTATTTTTTTATTGAAGGATAACTGCTTTACAGAATTTTGTTGTTTTCTGTCAAACCTCAACATGAATCAGCCATGCTACTGTTAAGTCACTTCGGTCGTGTCTGACTCTGTGCAACCCCATAGATGGCAGCCCACCAGGTTCCCCCATCCCTGGGATTCTCCAGGCAAGAACACTGGAGTGGGTTGCCATTTCCTTCTCCAGTGCATGAAAGTGAAAAGTTAAAGTGAAGTCGCTCAGTCATGTCCAACTTTTAGCGACCCCATGGATCCATCCATCGGATTTTCCAGGCAAGAGTACTGGAGTGGGGTATCATTGCCTTCTCCATAGGTATACATATATGCCTCCCTTTTGAACCTCCCTCCTAATCTCCCTCCCCATCCCATCCCTCTAGGTTGATGCAGAGCCCCTGTTTGAGTTTCCTGGGCCATACAGCAAATTCCTGTTGGCTATCTATTTTACACATGGTAATGTAAGTTTCCATGTTACTCTTTCCAATCCTTTCTTGAAGTGAAGAGAAGTGAAGTGAAAGTTGCTCAGTCATGTCCAACTCTTTGCAACCCCATGGACTATACAGTCCATGGAATTCTCCAGGCCAGAATACTGGAGTGGGTAGCCTTTCCCTTCTCCAGGGGATCTTCCCAACCCAGGGATCAAACCCAGGTCTTCCGCATTTCAGACAGATTCTTTACCAGCTGAGCCAAAAAGAAAGCCCTAAGAATACTGGTCTGGGTAGCCTATCCCTTCTCCAGCGGATCTTCCCAACTCAGGAATTGAACTAGGATCTCCTGCATTGCAGATGGATTCTTTACCAACTGAGCTACCAGGGAATCCTTTCTTGGGTGAAAAACAGAGGAAGACCATTTACTTTGTCTCATATGAAAAATAACTGGATTGAAAGAACATAAACTTTCCTATCACCTCTAGATCATTTATTCATTCAACAAATATTTATTAAGCATTAACAACGCCCCAAGCAATGTGCTGTTCAACTGGAGATTCTAGACATGAGTAAGAGACAACGTATGCTTTATTTGTGCATACTTCAGGAACAGCTATCTTCATTTCTTGGGCAAGAAGCAAGGCTATGTGGCATCCTGGTGGTCATTTTCCGGAGGTAGTTCAGTACTTAGAGGGCCTCCCAAGATCTCTGTTCCCTGACCTCTTTTTCTTTTTTCATAACTTTCATTTCTACCTTCCTTCCCCCATTCCTTCCAGTGGCCCTGCCTGGCTCCCTAACCTCACCTAGCCCTTCTCCAGCCCTGAGATGTTACTTTTCAGGGCACTGCACTCTTGTCCACCTTGCTTTCTCAATCCCTTTTTCATGCTGAGCTTATTCTTCAGCCTAAATGTGTCTTCCCATGCAGCTTATTCCTTCACTTTATATTTTTCTTCCTGTTCACTCTCTCACTTAGAATATAATTTTACTAAATCCAAACTTTCTTCCTATTTTGCCTTTCTAGAAACACTCCAGCTCTGGATCAATCTAGCCATTCCTCTTCTCGGCTCCATATACAAGTTGCTAAGTGCCATTGGAAAGAATTCATTCATACTTAGACACTCGGTTGTGTCTGACTCTTTGCAACCCCGTGGACTATAACCCACCAGGTTCCTGTGTTCATGGGATTTCCCAGGTAACAATACTGGAATGGGTTGCCATTTCCTCCTGCAGGGTATCTTTCTAACCCAGGGATTGAACCCGTGTCTCTTGCATTGTCAGGGGGGTTCTTTATGACCAGCGCCACCCGGGCAGCGCCATTGGATAGAAAGATTTCACAAATGAACTACAAGATGAAAGAATTTGAACATCTACTTATTTCTGGCCTAGAACCCAGCTGGATTTTTAAAGCTGACAGACAGTTCACTGTCCTTGAGAGCATTCTTCCCATATTCCATTCTGAGGCCATTCCAGATCATCATCAGTCTTTTCAAGTATTCAGTCGTGCTGCCTCTCCCCCACGTGTGGGTTGATGGCCTTAACTACTTCACAAGGAAAACGAGTCACTGACACAAGATGCCATGAGTGGTTTTTCTGACTCTGTCTGAGTTGACACCTACACACAGGCAGGAGCAGATTGGAATAATATCCTAGTTCCTAACCTTGCTCTCCCTGGTCAGTGTTTAGAGTAAAAAACTTAACTCTCTGCGTTGATCTTCGCATTTTTCTCTCCCAGTTCAGTTGCTCAGTCATGTCCGACTCTTTGCAACTCCATGGACTGCAGCATGCCAGGCTTCCCTGTCCATCACCAACTCCCAGAGTTTACTCAAACTCATGTCCATTGAGTAGGTGACGCCATCCAACCATCTCATCCTCTGTTGTCCCCTTTTCCTCCTGCCTTCAGTCTTTCCCAGCATCAGAGTCTTTTCCAATGAGTCAACTCTTCACATCAGCTGGCCAAAGTATTGGAGTTTCAGCTTCAGCATCAGTCCTTTCAATGAACACCCAGAACTGATCTCCATTAGGATGGACTGGTTGGCTCTCTTTGTAGTCCAAGGGACTCTCAGCAGTCTTATCCAACACCACAGTTCAAAAGGATCAATTCTTCGGTGCTCAGCTTTCTTTATTTCTTTATTTTTCTCTCATTTCCATACGATTGTCTTTCTTCCTATTTGCAGTCAATCTCTCTGCCCTGTTCTGTACCCTGACCCCTTATTCCCCTTTAGGAACCTATGACATTTCAATAATTTTATGCTTCTTTCTCACTGCTACATTCTTTTTCTTAGCCAGTACACATGACTGTGTTAACGACCCTCATTTGACCCCAAAGCTTCCTTTAACTACAGTCCATCTGTTTGTTCCCTCACTTTGACAAATTTTTTAATGTAACTAGGAAAAAAATGTTACTGTGTTTTTATCCTAAAAGTATGTCTTCATTTTAGAAACTCTGAAAAACAGAGAAAAATAAAAATCACTTCTTTTCATATTATGGTAGAGTCCTTATCAGTATTCTTTACCTCTACACCCCAGACACCCAGCAGTCCTCTGCCAGGTACTTAATACATATTTAATGGACAAATTAATAAATGAATGAATAAATAAGTAGATAAATAAACTCTTCTTATCATTATTTAAGTATTGTGAGTGTTTATTATTCAAACTTCCCAGCATTTTCTCACTACCAGAGTTTGTCATTCCTATCCAGTGTAGAATGAATGTCCCAAAAAACAGCCAAGACCAGCGGTTGGCCCAATGCTACCAGAATAAATCCTTCTCCAACATCAATGAACAATTAGGACTGATTTCGTTTAGGATGGACTGGTTGGATCTCCTTGCAGTCCCTGGGACTCTCAAGAGTCTTCTCCAACACCACAGTTCAAAAGCATCAATTCTATGGCACTCAGCTTTCTTTATAGTCCAAATCTAATGACCATACATGACTACTAGGAAAACCATAGCTTTGACTAGATGGACCTTTGTTGGTAAAATAATGTCTCTGCTTTTTAATGTGCTGTCTATGTTGGTCATAGCTTTTCTTTCAAGGAGCAAGTATCTTTTAATTTCATGGCTGCAGTCACCATCTGCAGTGATTTTGGAACCCAAAACAATAGCCTGACATTGTTTCCATTGTTTCCCTATCTATTTGCCATAAAGTGATGGGACCAGATGCCATGATCTTAGTTTTCTGACTGTTGAATTTTGAGCCAACTTTTTCACTCTCTTCTTTCACTTTCATCAAGAGGCTCTTTAGTTCTTCTTCGCTTTTTGCCATAAAGTTTATGTCATCTGCATATCTGAGGTTATTGATATTTCTCCCAACAATCTTGATTCCAGCTTGTGCTTCATCCACCCTGGCATTTTGCTTGATGTACTCTGCATAAAAGTTAAATAATATTTAGATTTTGTTCAGGTCAGTTCAGTTCAGTTCAGTAGCTCAGTCGTGTCGGACTCCAGTCTTAAAGTAGGCAATGCCAAAGAATGCTCAGACTACTGCACATTTGCACTCATCTCACACTCTAGTAAAGTAATGCTCAAAGTTCTCCAAGCCAGGCTTCAACAGTACATGAACTGTGAACTTCCAGATGTTCAAGCTGTATTTAGAAAAGGCAGAGGAACCAGAGATCAAATTGCCAACATCCACTGGATCATTGAAAAAGCAAGAGAGTTCCAGAAAAATATCTACTTCTGCTTTATTGGCTATGCCAAAGCCTTTGACTGTGTGGATCACAACAAACTCTGGAAAAGATTTTGTTGGAAGATGTATTGACTTTCTCTTGCTGCAAAAAGAACAAAAAACAAAAACACCCCAAGACTTAGTGCACTGGCTCTTTGAGAAGTTTCCTAGTTGAAAGGGTTTCCCTGATAGCTCAGCTGGTAAAAATACCCACCTGTAATGCAGGAGACCCCGGTTCAATTCCTGGGTCAGGAACATGCCCTGGAGAAGGGATAGACTACCCACTCCAGTATACTTGGGCTTCACTTGTGGCCCAGCTGGTAAAGAATCTGCCTGCAGTACTAGAAGACATGGATTCGATCCCTGGGTTGGGAAGATCCCCTGGAAAAGGGAAAGGCTATCCACTCCAGCATTCTGGCCTAGAGAATCACCGTCGGACATGACTAAGCGACTTTGACTTTCACTCACTTTCTAGCTGGAAAGTGAAAGTTCGGTCTACATTGCTACACTCCAGTTTGCCCAAATATATTAAATATATTAGTATCTCCTATGAACTAATAGTTCATATGACTAATTCGTTTTTTAAATCTTAAGTTCCCCAGCCAGGGATAGAACCCAGACCAGACCCTGGTAGTGAAAGCGTCAAGTTCCAACCACTGGATGGCCAGGGAATTCCCATAGAACTAAATCTTAAAANTGAGTGCAGTACTTTAATAGCATCATCCTTAGGATTTGAGATAGCTCAGCTGGAATTCCAAAACCTCCACTAGTTTTTTGTGTAGTGATGCTTCCAAAGGCCCACTTGACTTCACATTCCAGGATGTCTGGCTGTAGGTGAGTGATCACACCATCGTGGCTTCCTGAGTTATTAAGATCTTTTTTAAAATAGTTCTTCATGTATTCTTGCCACCTCTTCTTAATATCTTCTGCTTATGTTAAGTCCTTTATTGTAAACATCTCTCCATGAAATGTTCCCTTTGTATCTCTAATTTTCTTGAAGACATCTTTAGCCTTTCCCATACTATTGTTTTCCTCTATTTCTTTGCATTGATAACCTAGAAATGCTTTCTTATCTCTCCTTACTATTCTTTGGGACTCTGCATTTAGATGGGTTTATCTTTCCTCTTCTTCTTTTCCTTTTCCTTCTCTTCTTTTCTCAGCTATTTGTAAGGTCTCCTCAGACAACCATGTAGCCTTTTTACATTTCTGTTTCTTGGGGATGGTCTTGATCACTGCCTCCTGTACAATGTCATTAAACTCCATCTGTAATTCTTCAGGCACTCTGCCTATCAGATCTAATCCCTTGAATCTATTTGTCACTTACACTGTATAAATGTAAGGGATTTGATTTAGGTCTTTCATACCTGAATGCTTTAGTGGTTTTCCCTACTTTCTTCAATTTCTGTTTGAATTTTGCATTCAGGAGTTCATGATCTGAGCCACAGTCAGCTCCTGGTCTTGGTTTTGCTGACTGTATAGAGCTTCTACATCTTTGACTGCAAAGAATATAATGTGGAAATTATTGCTCTCTAAAAATATTGTTTTCAAATACATGAATATGGAATGTTTCCCAAGTATTTTGATCTTGCATTTTCAAAAATGGTTTAAAACTTTCATTGAAAAGTTTTGAAAAAAGCTCGCAGGTGCTCCAAGGCGCATGCTGGTGGTCCTCGCTGGCTCCGTTTACCTGAGGGACCTGCGGCCGCCCCCGGCTGGCGCTGCAGCCCCCCGGGAGCCTGGCCCCAAGGTGTGAGATATTTCAGTCAAAGGAAGAAATAGCTCTTCTCCTAAGATGGAATCTGTTGCTTGGGAATGTGGTTGATCAACTTGACACGTTGATCATATGGTACCCGATGTAATAAAATGAAAAGAAGAGGCAAGATAATGTCATTTTCCCATATTGTGAAGCCAAAAACAATGCCTTTTGTGAGACCAAGTTAACAAAGCTCTGACAGTGCAAAGAGTAATTCTGTTTGAAGAACTTAACAGTAAGATAGAAGAAGTACCTTTGAGCTGGGACCTGCAGGTGTACAAAGATCTAAAATACATATTGAGTAGGCCTGATCATCTGAATCCCATTCAATTGAGAAAGCATGGCTGTGAGTTGGATCGTCTTCTGTCTGTGGCCCTTGACTGTGTTTGTGGGCCATATAGATGGGCACAGTTTGTTTTCTTTGAGCCTATTACCTTGAGGATGTGCCTGGATTTGCCTTATAACACTGCCTTCATGTCCAATCTTCTGAATCACTATGACCAACAGATGGCAGTTTTAGCAGTGGAGGTTCCCGGATTGTGGTGAGCTGTATCCTCGGCTGGTGGACCTGAATTTAGCTGACAATCCTACTGAAGNATAGACAAGGATTACTGTGATATTGAATGGTTTGCCTTGGAAATGAACAGAGATCATTCTGTCCTTTTTGAGATTGCATCCAAGTACTGTATTTTGGACTCATTTGTTGACTATGATGGCTACTCCATTTCTTCTAAGGGATTATTGCCCACAGTAGTAGACATAGTGGTCATCTGAGTTAAATTCACCCATTCCAGTCCATTTTAGTTCACTGATTCCTAAAATATCAATGTTCACTCTTGCCATCTCCTATTTGACCACTTCCACTTTGCTTTGATTCATGGACCCAACATTCTAGTTCTATGCAATATTGCTCTTTACAGCATTGGACTTTACCTCCATCACCAGTGACATCCACAACTGATTGTTGTTTTTGCTTTGTCTCCATCTCTTCATTCTTTCTAAAGTTATTTCTCCACTGATCTCCAGAAGCATATTAGTCATCTACCAACCTGGGGAGTTCATCTTTCAGTGCCATACCTTTTTGCCTTTTCATAGTGTTCATGGGGTTCTCAAGATAAGAATAATGAAGCAATTTGCCATTCTGTTCTCCAGTGGACCACATTTTTTTCAGAATTCTCATCTCTGACCCATCTATCTTGGGTGGCCCTACACAGCATGGCTCATAGTTTCATTGAGCTAGACAAGGCTGTGGTCCATGTGATCAGATTGGCTAGTTTTCTGTGATTGTGGTTTTCAGTCTGTCTGCCCTCTGATGGAGAAGGATAAGAGGCTTATGTAAGCTTCCTGATGGGAGAGACTGACTGAGTGGGAAACTAGGTCTTGTTCTGATGGGCGGGGCCGTGTTCAAACCTTTAATCCAATTTTCTTTTGATGGGTAGGGCTCTGTTCCCTCCCTTGTTGACATGAGGCTAAACTATGGTGGAGGTAATGGAGATAATGGTGACCTCCTTCAAAAGATCCCATGCATGCAGTGCTACTCTCGTTGCCTCTGACCCTGCAGCAGGCCACTGCCAACCCACAACTCCACAAGAGACTACTGGAGTCTCATGGGCATGTCTGGGTCAGTCTGTTTGGGGGTCACTGCTCCTTTCTCCTGGGTCCTGGTGTGCACAAGATTTTCTTTGTGCCCTCCAAGAGTCTGTTTCCCCAGTCCTGTGTAAGTTCTGGTGGTTCTCTGGTGGAGTTAATGGCGACCTCCTCCAAGAGGGCTAATGCCATACCCAGGTCTGTTGCACACAGAGCCCCTGCCCCTGTGGCAAGCCACTGCTGACCCATACCTCCACAGGAGACGCTCAGTCTCTGTGGATTGGCCATACGTTTTGTGCCCTTCCCAGTTCTGAGCAGCTCAGGCGACCAGGTGCTTGGCGAATGCACTGTCCCAGGTGGGCCGTGTGTCTTAATCATCTCCCTAGTCCCAGCCACTCCTCTCCCTCAGACCCTAAAGATGGTGGAAGAGCATGTAACCTGGAGTCTGGGATCAGTTGGGGCCTCTTCAGATAGAAGACAGAAGGACTGTTTGAGGATAGTACAGCATTCATTTCCACAAGATCTCCTAGAAGAGAAGAGCCCCTTAGGCTCACTTGAGTTATGCTCTTATTTGTGATGCCCTTAAGAAGTAGAGAATGGCAGTCATCAAGCAATGAAGAGGTAGGATTCCATGAAACCACTTTTCTTTTCAGAAAGCATGATTGTCACAGAATAGTGTTCACTCCACAGAGGAGAATCCCTTGTCTTATATCTCTTGCCCTGCACTGCTGAGAGAGACTGACCAGACACATGTTAAAAATTAAGCATTATAAAATTTCAATAAAATAGGACACACAAAAGGTTACCTTTAGCACACTAAATTTGACACCTCCAATGGCATCTTCAGTTCAAGCCACCACCCTGCATAAGCTGCTAAAGTGAATACTAAATTCTAAAATACTGGTTTCCTAGGACAGTGACAACTGTGAGGTGGGGTAAAGCAACTGAAGGATCATGCAAACCCATAAAACGGGACTTTCTCCCCTCCTGTCAGAGAAGAGGGTATAAAACAGACGGGAGGAGAAGAGTGTCAGAGCAAGTGTGAAGGGCTTTTCCCTGTCACTGCTAATCACCTCTGCTCCCCACCTGTGGGGTTGGGTGGGAGGTCTGGTATTCAGAGAAGTAGGTACAAGGGTGTCTCCTATGAAGTCTGGGCTCAAAGCAACCTGGGAAAGTATATTCTAAAATACATCCCAAAAGTTTTTCCTACAGTCAAATTTAAAGTGGGAAGTCTATACACTTCTTGTGACCCAGAATTAACTGGGAAAATGAGCCACCTCACCAGCAATCCCCTCAGCAGTGGGGGCGATGGCCTCTCTGTGAATGTTGAGGTGGGGAATGAGGAACGTTGCCTCTCTGGGAGTTAAACCATATCAGGAAATTATGCAGAGGGCCCAGAGGAAACCCCAGGTCACCTAATGGCCCCCTGATGGAGCCTGCATTGAACACCATCATCAACATGGGGGAATCCTAGCGGATGGTGACAATCCTAGCAGAAAAGACACCACACAGGTGTGGAGCCAGTGAGATTAAACAAAACAAGCCCTCTGCACTCCTAGTATGTGGCCACTCACAGAAGAGGGTTTTTCTCCAACACACAAACATGCCCACACAAATACACACATACCCACACCAACACAAACACACACTTATACACCTAAACACACACCTACACAAATACACACCTACACATGCCCACATACAAACACACACCTACACATAAATATCTATACACACCTACAAACACCTAACGCACACACATACAAACACACACATACACAAACATCTATACACACCTACACAGAAACACACACCTATGCACACCAACACACACCTAAACATACACCTACAGACACAATAAGTACACATATACACAAACACTTGTCTCCATGAGAGAGCAAGCAAGCACGAACAGCCTAATAGAGCTGGTGAATTGAAATATAAGAACATAATCCTGAATTTCAACAAAAAAAATAACTGAACTGAACTGCATTTTCCTGGAAGAGTCTGAATAAGCTTTCTACAATTAGTGGAAATTTAGCTCAGCAGCTGGTTAATTGCATTCTGCTATTTTTGTATTCAAGTTTACCATGTACATAGCTCAATTTATATCTAATAATAAGAAAGTCATATGCCAAATTTAAAATTTCTCACAGAGAAACTGAAGAGATCACTAGACAACATTCCAAACCATGGAGTCACAGCACCTCAAGTATTTTACTAGAAATCTAAGTGTATCAAATTAGATGAACAAGAAGATTATTACAGCTTTTTTAAGCCAGTCACAAAAACATGATCTAACTATAAGAAAAAACTATAAGAAAATGGAATTTTTAAGTTCATTCCCATACCTAGCAGTACATCTGTGTTGGCTTACTATCAATGAGCTCACTGACAGAGGTGGAAGAGACCAAGTTCCTAAGTTACAGCAAGGTATCTTCCACTTTATGGCACAAATATGTATGGGAACTATGAATAACACAAACCCACCAGAGTCAGGGCCTGGGAACGATGCCAGAAATGCAGACAAAGGAGAGCGCAGTAAGGTCTGAATAACAAGGGAAAGGGCTTCCCAGGGGGCGCTAGTAACAAAGAACGTGCTTGCCAATGGAGTAGACGTGTAAGAGATGCCGGTTCGATCCCTAGGTCAGGACGATCCTTGGAGGAGAGTATAGCAACCTACTCCAGTATTCTTGCCTGGAGAATCTCATGGAAAAAAGAGCCTGGTGGGCTGCAGTCCATGGGCTCACAGTCGGCCACAACTGAAGCAACTGAGCACACACGCACACAAAGTATGTTTATAATGGAAAAGGAAACATTTTCCTACATGAGGCCTCTTGCTCTGTGTATAATACCCCAAGGGAAAATTGCAAATACTAGTGCTTAAAACTTTCTAAATGAACCAAGATTATTGTTTGCAAATACATTATGGAGACAGCTCTGGTAGGAGGAGGCAGGAAGATGAAACCAAATAATCTAATGGTGAGTCTTTTCCTTTTACAAAACGCTGGGTCTGTAAAGTAAGTGAATCATTTTTAAATACACTTCCTTAAAAAAAGTGGAGACAAGAAGAATGAAAGTAGACGTTATGCTATGAGAATGCAGCTGAATTTGAGAGATACACAAGGGACAATCACACTCCAACAAAAGGCAAAAAGCCATAACTATGTATATATTTCTTTTTTGCTTGGGAAAGAAAAGAATGAAGATATCTAAAAGCAGTTCTGGTTTACATGCTGTTTCCAAACGTCTCAGCTTGTGTAGTGTCCAGCGGGATGCAAATTTGGGGGAAGTAAAACAATGAACTTAGGAGACAAAAAAAATTCAGTGATGTTTCTGTTGTCAATAACTACTTAGGTAAGTGGATTCAACAGAAATTTAAATTTCTAAAGCTTGTGGTGAAAATGAATACAGTACAATCAGTGTAACTTAGTCTTTTGTATTTGAACTTGGTCCATGTGAGTATTTATGGTTGGACTATTCTAAAGATAGAATTGTAGCAACAGAAGTCCCAAGACTGACTGGAAAGAGGCTCGGTGGATACTGCAGCAATTATCATCTGGAAATGACTCAAAAGACAAGGGTGTTTTATTTGTTTGATTTGAATTTCCTCTACTTGCCTCTTTCTCAGAAGGATAGTATAAAGTATGTGCAACAACATGATTTTTGAAGCATGATTTGCTGGAAACTTGAAGGCAATGGCACCCCACTCCAGTACTCTTGCCATGGAAATCTCATGGACAGAGCCTGGTGGGCTGCAGTCCATGGGGTCGCTAAGAGTTGGACACGACTGAGTGACTTCACTTTTACTTTTCACTTTTATGCATTGGAGAAGGAAATGGCAACCCACTCCAGTGTTCTTGCCTGGAGAATCCCAGGAATGGGGGAGATTTGTGGGCTGCCATTGATGGGGTCGCACAGAGTCAGACACTACTGAAGCGACTTAGCAGCAGCAGCAGCAGCAGTCTATCACAGAAGATAGTCGATTATTTTATTGTGTGATCTTGAGTCAGCTTCACCTCTAACCACTCCCTCACTTGAGAAATTAAAATCCAGGTAGAGCTAGCTGCTGGCAGAAGTAACTTGCCTCTTAGGTCTAAGGAGACTAATCCTTTCTTGCTTGAAATTCAAGTAATGCCTCTCCTGGGGCAGATGTCCTACAAAGGGTCTCCATTCTTATCATGACCCATTGTAACGATATCTTGTTGCCATTAGGCCCATAGAGTCAAAACTCGTCATGTTCCAGAAAGAGAAAGACAGAGTTTGACCCTAGAAGGAAATAACTTATATACCAAAAAATTGCAAAATTTTACTAATGTACATAGATATACTAGTATACCT